>JAVQIZ010111147.1:0-16330 GCA_036023535.2 Galaxias brevipinnis
CCCCCCCCCCCCCGCCCGCCCCCCCCCCGCCCGCCCCCCCCCCCCCCCCCAACGTGGGCCCAACGTGGAGAATGATCTCTCTGAGTAGAGAAGAGCTTCCGTGGCAAGCACAAAGAAAAAGACTGTTCGTCAAAGCCTTGGGTGGGACATGACAGATAATCTAAGAAGCAAGGTGCTATATGGAGAGGTAGTGAAGATGTTAATGAAATGTAGTCAGCATCTATGCCAAATACTGCTAACGTTGGCTACTAACCTTGATTAAAACAAACTAAGCTTTAAGCCTGCATTTCTTCAACAGTTGAATTTAGGACATGTGCATATGAAGGATGTCACTAAGCCCGAACTAGAGTCATTAGTTCCTCAATGAGGATAATGGCCGCCCTTTATGTTAATGACCCTGTCTCATTCAAATGATTAACGCCTTACATCAAAAACATTTTCCCCTAATCACCCATGTGGTGGCCTAGCCTGGGAACACTGGTGCTGAGGTGACTGTTATGCCTCTTGGGGTGCTATTACTTTCCTCCCTGGAATTTCACTGGTAAACAAGCTGGCCATTGTGTTGCATTGAGTCCTGTGTGCCTTCAGTGCTGGCCGCTCTTTCATATGCAATCAGAGGTATCGGCATTGAAGGCCGAATGCGCCAACTCAGCTCTGGAGCCAAGACTGACGTCTTGAGACATTGAGCTTAACAGCTGTGTATGTGTGTGTAAGTATGCGTGTATGTGTGCGTGCGCGCGAATGGCAGAAAGGCACAGAAAGCGAGACTGAAAATGCCACACACAGATACTGTTTCGGCAAAATACTAACACGGACAGATGTGCAATTTTACGCACAGACAATAGAGTTTAGCTAACTAGATCAAATAAAGAAACAAAAAAATGAAACGTACTGAAATAGAATCCTCTATCTTCACAGACAAACTGCAGAGCATCGACCAGCTCTCCTCCACATAGTGTTTCTCCTGAGGCCACTTCAACTATGTACAGCGTCATTGCCAATGCAATAACCAGCGCTCGACTAGACGAAGACATCTTTTTCACCTGTAGACAAAGAGCACATTTAAAAAAGAAAAAGGTTTAATTAATGTAATAAAAATCAGATACTGCATGAGAAACATTTTTTATTAATTAATTGGTAGGACATATTTATTAGGCAATTTGGTACTGTTCAAAAGGCATAACTGCTAAGCAGTAAGTTATTGGCCCCTATATGAAACACAATTTTTCGATATAACTTTTTCAAATACAATTTGCATTATTAATATTGAAATGTTTTTTTAATTTCCCAGCTATATTTTCCTGCAACTACGCACTTTAGAGTAGTATCTAACAGTCATCAACGGTTATCACGCGATTGCACCACAAAGAATGTCTTATTCTGGGGCAAAACGAGACGATATCTGCTGCCGCACTCTTACACAACGTGCAACAAGTTGCAAGGGAGTCTGCTCAATAGTCAACTATCTCAATTTCCACACTCAGCATATATTTTTTCCCTTGCTCACCCTGCTGTGAGCTCCCTGACCCAAAGACCTATCGCCCCCTAGGCCTACCAACGGGTACAGCACCTGCTATTTGTTCACGAGTTCAGCAAAGGGACGCACAGGACGAGAGAGTAATAAAATAGGCATACTATTTGCCCAGTCTAAATGTCTGAAAAGTATCCTTAATACACCAAGAGCAAAGCTTTTACGCACACACCCGTGTGTCAGTTAAATTATTTGGCTGCACTTATATAAAATAACCATATATACCTGCAATAGCAATGAGAAAATAAACTGTGTATACTAAGTATTGAGCTGATATTATTTTTGTTCAGCGAACGTAACTTTGAATAACGTAGCCTATACCAAAGGTATAAACGCCTATCACACAAGGGGATAAAAAAACAGTATTTGTCTCCGTATTATCCTACCTTCATTCTTCTGTTTTCTGTTCTCCTGCAGGTGTGGCAAACTGAGTGATGTCCGTGACTTTGCAGCGTCTCCATTTCCGATTGCAGGATTAAAACGTGAGCGCTATTTGGTTAGAGAGGTGGCAGGTGAGTAAGTTTCCCAGTTGGTGGGGCTATGGTGATGGTGTGTGAAAGGCTGTCCCAAAGACCAGGCGACAGGCAAAAGTTCTCAGGGAGAAGTATTATATAGCAAACCCGCCCCTTACCTCCCCCTCTCCATGCCCCATCCTTGCGCATGTCTGAACCGAGAGAGCTTCGCAGGGATGGTAAGTGGTCCAGCGACGCTCTATGGAAAAGTGTTTGAGGGGGAGAGAGAGGTGTGTGTCTGCGCTTGTATTAGTGTTTGTGGTGTGTGTGTGTGTGTGTGTGTGTGTGTGTGTGTGTGTGTGTACGCGCGCATGTGTGTGTGTGTGTGTGTGTGTGTGTGTGTGTACGTGTGTGTGTACGCGTGTGTACGCGTGTGTTCGTTTATGCATGACTGTGCGCGCGCGCGCGTGTGTGTGTTATGGGGAGGAGGGGGAGACCAAATATGGAACAGTTCTAGTCATTTTCCATATTCACGCACTATACAACTGACAATACAACTCACAAAGGGTAATTTGCCCACTTCTTGGCCTAGTGGAAACAATTGCTTTAGCTCTACGTTACAACAACCCAACCCAAAAAGAACATAGTTCTTTTGTGTGGAATAAATTATGTTATACTAGCAGGCATACTCACTGCACTGACTCAGGTATGTGTTTTTGGACAGGGTCTCTAGGATGACTGTCAAGTTGGGCTTCATCACTGATGATGGTGGACTCTCAAATGACCGATGTCTGCCAAGTAACTGTGACTGTAAAAATATGTTTTGATTTTTTTTTTCGGACAGGGAATGAAGAGACAGAGAATCAGTTAAGGACAAAAATGATGGACAAACAAATAATCGGGTTGATAACTAGTATGATGGCACAAATCATGCACGCATGAAGGAATTAGAATTTGAATTGGATATGTCTGTCAGACGGGACACATGTATAGAATATCTCAAATAGTTTTCAGTAGCCTATACTGTGCAGAGGACTACAATGAACAGATGAAATGGGATATTCCTTGTGAATATAGTATATTATGACCCAAAATAGTGTTCCATATTTGGTCAATGATGATTTCAGGAACAATTAAGTAGGCCAACTCTGCTCCATTTCAGGTAATGATAATGCTTACTTTTTTATGGGTAATTTTAGGATTGTTTGTGGATTAAATCAATTCAACTCGACTTATCTGTTGTTCAGGGTAACGTGACATACAGTATGTGATCATTTGAATGACTCTTCGCAGAATACGGTGCTCAATTGAACATCTCCTCAGACTGACATCTAGTGGCCACTTAAAGAACTGTTTGTTTGTCTCATATTTGGGCAACTTTCAGAACAATGAAATCCTAGTTTTATGTGGAAACCCCCACTCAATATATTTTTTAACGAAATAAAAAACAAAATATTGTAGGTTAGGAAGTTCTAAAATACGGAGCCCATATGGGGTCATAGTGGTGAAAAAAAATAAAAAGAGGGAACGATTTTAAAATTCGTGTCACGAATAGCTAATTCGTGGGAACGAATTATAATTCGTGCGCACGAAATAACTAATCCGTTCCCACGTTTTCTGTCATTCGTGCGCACGTTTTCTATAACTCGTGCTCACGAGATAGCCTACCTAAAACGTGGGAATGAGCTATTTCTGCGCACGCTTAAATTCTCCAAATGTGGTTAGCAACACCAGTGTTCCATAACATAGTGTATGTAGAAAGCAAGCGGAAATAACTGGAGGAACTGTCCCCAGTCTCTGAATATAAGGACTGTTTTTTTCTATTCCTTTCAGAAATAAAACATGCGCATGCACGAAATAGCTAATTCGTCGTTTTGGGTATCTCCTGCGCACGGATTACAGAAAACGTGGGAACGAACTAGCTATTTCGTGCGCACGAATTAAAATTAGTTCCCATTACAGATTGGTGGGAACGAATTGGCTATTTCCTGTGCACGAAAATGTTGTTCCCACGAATTAGCTATTCGTGCGCAGGAATTACAGAAAACGTGGGAACGAATTAGCTATTTCTGTGCACGAATTATAAATCCTTTGCTCGTTTTAAAAAAAATTCACCACTATGTCCCCACACGGCCTCCGTACCAAAACATGCATGTAAATTATTACGTACCATCCTTGTACAATGACCCTGCAAAATAACGTAACCCCCCTCCTCTTTCTAAGTGTAATATTCGTTTACTGGCCCCGGCTCTGAATATCATATAGGCCTACTCTTTTCTTAATTAGCTTAATCTTACAGTTACTACACCGTAAATAAGAGCTATATGAGCTAATTCACTTTATTTGAAGCTCAGTATGCCAATTGACGTTTATGATGTTAAATGTTAAAGTTAAACTTATGTGAAACTTTGTTAAATAAATGCCAATAGAGTAGCCTATATATAAAGTTGGGTCTCCTAATTTCTTTTTACAGAAGAAAACACTCCTGCCTTCAGATTTAGCACACGCAAAATCGTTATCTACTCTAAAAACACATTCTTTGCAATTAGAAGACGAACTTTTGTTTGAATACTATCTCATAGTATGCATGGAATATTGTGTTAGGTTTGCGCAGCATTGAAGAGAATCAAGCAGATGCTCAAAGGATATTGGCAACCTGCAGGAATTTTATGGTTGGGACAACATATGTAATTGGATTGCTCCCTCTAGTGGATAATAAATAGAACAACATCTTGTCAAATCTTTCGCGAAGATCCCTTTGGTTAGCTCATCCAGTTCTTGTAAACACGACCACAAGTTTTAACTGTCTAATAAAATATTTCTAAAATAAAACAAAAAAAGAAGAGTTTGCTCACAGTTGTGCTTGCAGATTTGTTCAAATAAGCAAGGTTTATGTTCAACATCCAATTGAAATATATGTGAATGTGAATATATGTGAATACAAGCCATTATTTTTTATTTTGCTTTTACATGGCAATACAACCAATACATTTGCATACAAGTCAAACTGCAAATAAAGGGAAATACCCATATAGCATATCCACTTAGGAAAATAATTAGTAATTTTTCATACAAGGGATATTTTATGATGTTTTTGTATAATGATTTATAATCAAATGAAATGCATTGTGTTTTAAATATACAGTTTAATCTCCATTATGACAATGATAAAGATCCGTTTTTTTATTAAAAGTCCTGATATCTATCTATGTTCTATAGTTGTTTAATACATTCATGATCACTATTTCTTTATATTTAGATATAATTTCATGCAGCCTAACCGTTTACTTATGTAGCATTTCAGAATGCACCAAATGGATAAATGTATTATTAATTTCAAATTAATAAAACTACAGTGATTTAATACACACCATACCTCAATAACATAATCAGTTATAAAGACTCAGTGAGGCATTTTCACATATTTGGTAACAATATCTTGTGAGGTTTGAAAGTGTGAGATAGTGTGAGGTCATTTAAAGCAACATCTCATACAGCGGAGACATTGTGCAAGCACAATAACTTTACAAACTACAGTGGTCATGTCACATGTCAAATTGCACAGAGCATAGCAGCGATATCGATAAGCACGACGATGGCGTGAGAAAACATCATGCTAGCACGTTGAGGGCGTCTGTCAGCATCTTGAGCTCGTCCTTCACAACTTCCAGACCTCCTCGGATCTTCATGGGGTTATCCAGCACCTCAATGCTGTTAGTGTAGGGGTCAAACCTGACTGAGAAGGGTCGCTTGATACCAGCCACGTAGGACCTGTCAGGGAGAACAGCAGGGGACATGGCATATGAAATAACTACTATGAGTTTCTGCTGCAACTTGTATGGTTACTTTCTCAAGCTGCTCCCATCACTATGCATTCAATATGAGAACGAAGTCATGCGTTAGTCTCTTGGAAGAAACTAAACTGAACAAACAGGCAGTAAAGCTACGTGTTTTGAAGGACAGCATTTGATCTGGCTGCCAAGAAATATATCTGTCTTTTGCCCAGCGAAGAAGAATACATTGGTGACAGCTGTGCTCTTGCAGTTAAGTCTGACCTACAAAACGTTGTGGCCTGAAGGCACACTGCTCTGTGACCTTGTCCTTACTTGTCCTTATACAACCTAATTGTTGTGAGGGTTTGTGTGAATGTGTTCGCAGGTTTGAACCATGCCGCACCTGAGTTTCTCCTTGACGTCCGTGAAGCTCTCTGACACAAAGTAGACCGACTGGTAGTTCTGATCTTGGTAGGGCTCTATCGCCGCTGCCTCCGGGTCAAACTCCCTCCTCTCGGGCTCATCGGACAGAGCGTGCTGGACGGGAGGGAGGGAAAGCAGGGTGTCGGTAAGGGTGGACGATCAGAGGGAGAGAGAGAGCACGCACGAGAGAGAACTACTGAAACCTCAAAAGGGAAAGAGGGGTGAAAAGAAAGGTTGTTCTTACTACGAGCTCCCCGTATGAAGACAGCAAGCCGGCGCCGTAGGCCTTCACGATGCCTCCTTGTTTGCACAACCCAAACTCCACGGTGAACCAGTACAGCTGAGAGAGACCGAGGGCGGACAGAGTGGAGGAGAAGAAAAGAAAAAAACAAACACACATTCGTTCCGTGGTCATGTCGGGGAACGTGTCCTGACATGAGCATAATCCATTAAATAAATATTCCTGGCACAATCAGCAGCGCCTCACCGTAGACAATTTCTCAATGTCTTCCTCTGAAGCCCCCAATGAAGCCAGGCCAATGTTCTGTAGAGAGGCAGTTGGTGTTGGTTAGCATTGCATGACCACGCTTGTGTCAACTGCAGTTCAGAATAACAGTCAAGAAGGGAAGCGTTGCATGCTGTTCTCGGTTTGCCAAAAGGGAAATTTATGTCAAATGTCATCTCCTAATATGTTGTAGATGAGGTCGCTGGCAGTGCACTAGTCTGCTGCTGACAGTTTGTTGTAGTGTAAATGGAGTTGTTTGTTACGATAGATGTTCACCTGAGAAAACTGGGCAAATGTGCGGTCAGCCAGGATGGGAACATGACCTAACAGCTCATGGACGCAGTCACTAAAAACCGCGAGAGGGGAAGTCGTGTTGGGAAAGAAGAACAGATTATACCGACAACAACAATATGGCAGGGTCAGAAATAGGGAGGGAAAGATTGAGCGAGAGAGAGATAGAGAGAGAGAGAGAGAGAGAGAGAGAGACAGACAGACAGACAGACAGACAGGCATGCAGGCAAGCAGACAGACAGACAGACAGACAGACAGACAGACAGACAGACAGACAGATGGACAGACAGGCAGGCAGACAGGCAGACAGGCAGGCAGTCAGACAGATATGGTGGGGCTGGTATACTCACGGCTCTGGAGAGTGCATAGGGGAGGAGGCGTGGCGAATGTACTGTGTACACTGAAACACGCGGAACGCCAGACTGGCCAGGAAGTCTCTGGCTGAGAGCAGACCAGCGACGGGGCGCAACTGGAACCCTGTGCGCTCTGTGAGTGAGCGGTTTGTTTGCAGAGGAGGGAACGAAAGCGAGGAAGAGCGAGGGAGAAAAGAAGACAGGATGGATATGGAGAGGAAGCGTGTTAACAAATCCATAACAATTAACAGAAAAATGCATGCTGGAGATTCCTCTAATCAGTAGTCTCTCTCTCTGACACATCTTAGAATTGCAGAAGAAAAAGGCAAGTGAAATTTATGGGACAGGGTGGATTCAATTGGAACTATAACACAAAACTAATGAGCAACTCTCATTAAAGGACAACATAATCCTTCTATAGTTCAGTTACAGCCCAAACTTTCTTCACAAAATAACGAAATATACATTTGTAAAAGATATCAGCCCTATGTGAGTGTGCCTTGTGTGAGCGTCGTTTAGCGTGGAACTACACATGGATCTTATCCGTGATCGAATCTCTATACTTAAAATCAACGTAAATGAAATCGTCGGTCGGAGCTTCTTGTCTTTGAGTGCCCTTACATTTAGTCAGGTAAACAGCAAAATACCCCATGGACCTGACCATGTAGACACTTAGAGAAATGCATCTGTGCGGGATATCAGTGCCCATGGGCTCATTTCCTGTCCAGTTATTACCTTTGAGGAAGCGTGACACGTCCTCCAACTGGGGAATGTTGTCTGGGCTGTACCCACAATGCCTCTCCAGCAGGCGGAAGGCATCCAGGTGCTCGATGCAGGCATGGGTGGTGTACAGGTCCCTTAGTGTGGAGTACACTTCTTTCCTGCCAGGAGGGCATGTGCGCACACACACACACACACACACACCATCACACAATCAAAAAATGAATGTGGAGAATCAGAAATGCATATATAAAGAGGGACATATGTACAGGTGGAAACGGTTTAACAGCTTATCTTTGAGCTAAGAGGGGGGTCTTCAGAGTCATCTGAAGGTTTTAGAAGAGGCTCATCTCTGACTGTCCACTCAGA
Source organism: Galaxias brevipinnis (assembly GCA_036023535.2). Lineage (NCBI taxonomy): Eukaryota > Metazoa > Chordata > Actinopteri > Galaxiiformes > Galaxiidae > Galaxias > Galaxias brevipinnis. The sequence goes on from JAVQIZ010111147.1 coordinate 8,418, forward strand.
ATGGTAGGATATCAAAAAACACATGATAACAGTTATTGTTTATGCCAAGTGTTCAGAAGAATATTAAGAAGACAAGTATGGATAATGTCATGTCACGATGATCCGTTGTTAAGCCATAAACTAAGAATAGACATAAATAATAAAGGTACATTTTTTATTTTATTTTTATTTTTTATAACTGGTTACACCTGCTGCTGAAATTGTAACTGGACCTCTTAATTTTGTCTAACTCTGTACACCTTTGGATTTGGGTTTACTTGAAACAATTCTACAAGGTTCAGTGGCAGGTTGCATAGACGTTAGGATTTAAATTCCTTTAAAAAAAGCGATCTTCTGCAATCAAATCAACAAGTAATTGGATTACTGGAATTAACGCTAACTGACGCTCTTCTTTTAAATTGGTTTGGCTATGTTTTCCCCCCAAAATGTGACTGTGGTACATTTCTCCAGTAACAAAACTCATTGCTCAGTTAAACATGCTTCGTGAACAGTTCTTTTAGTGTATGATAACCTTTTCAAAAAACACATGTTTGAACTCCTCACAGCCTCTACCAATGTCCCCCTAAACAGCTGACAATGCAATACAAGCACAGTGAGGGTTTGAGTTTGGACAGGATGAATCAGAGGACGTAAGTAAAGTACAATAGCCAGAGCACTTACCATGTACCTATCTCCTCTGCAGTGTACTCCACTCTGGGGATGGCATCTCCACTGTAGGAAGTAGAGGCTCGCTGGTTAGACATGACATTGAGCAGAGTCTCATTCTGCAGATTGTTTGGCCATTCAAACAACATGAAAACTACAAATGGGTCCTCACACATTTTGCTATTGAATACAATGACACATGAAAGATGAATGATCGAGAATATTCGATCGAGATGATTCATCTCAAGGGATTTATCCTCGTAATAAAATATATGTCAAATATAATGTGAGCTCGCATCTTACTGTCTGTATCTGAAGGCAATGTCTCCAATCATCTTTCTCCTCTGTCTGTAGACAGGATCTGTGAAGCCCTGTAAAATAATAATATCAGTTATAGAATATAACATAGATTCCTTAATAAAACTGTTCTGCAGCAACCTAACAGTAATACAAGTACACAAGTGTGTGAATCTCTTCACTCACTGGGTGATCCTGGTCTAAATCTGGATCAAACTTGGTAACAAGATGGTGACATTTATCCAGCTCTGAAATTTTCTTTGGGAACCAGTGAACTAAAGAAAGGACAAAAGAATAAAAGTAAAATAAATATATTAACAAACCAACTGAGAGGAATCTCTGGAAAAATATTTCGTTTCTGTTTGAAAAGTTGCTAAAATTGTGTATGACTCAGGAGCTATATGAAAAAAAACTTACATTTGACTTCTTTGGTGGTTTTAATATCCTCAGCGATTCTCTTGATGGAGCTAATGAGCGTGTTGACGTCTGACAGGTGCACCTCACAGCGGACAAAGTACTCCAGCCCCTCCAGGCTATCCTTGGGCTTCCTGCATGGCCGAGTCTCCAAATGGTGGATTTTTGCCTCAAATGTCTGCAAAAACAAAACCCGTATATACATCCATGCCAAACATGGGACTAAAAGCCATTTACTAATATCACACATTCAGAATGATGTTATATTTCAAACCAAAAGCCAGGTTCCCTGTTATATGCCTAAATTATTGATTTGATTATGTAAATGTATATAGTTGGCTATTTAGAGTGTTCATTAGGAGATGCAATAATTAACCTTTTAGATATCTATCAAGGCACATTAAGCACAGTTTAAAATAAAAAGTGATTTACTGGATGAAATCATTGTTTTCATGTTGTCTAATTGAACAATTGTGTCTAATTTCACTATAGCCAGGCACTTTGAATGTTTGTTAATTTAAAGATGGTTTTTATAACTTTTAATAAGTCTGTCACCTCACTTCATAGAACATGGCTGGTGATTTTTATTAATTGGACGAAACTCAATTATAAGTATGGCTTAAATGTGTTACTATAGGGTCTTACCTCAAAAACCTTGAGAGTGCGCGACAATGCCGGTGTCTTTGAAGTCCCTAGCGTAAAGAAAAGGTTGAGAAGAGCTTTTCCATCATCCTCCTCAAACACAATCTGTTCATTTGCCTCTGCAGCCTCAGCTGCAGCAACCGCTGCCTCCCGCTCTTTGCGCGCATCTTCAATCAAACTCTGCCTTCTGCCGATGAATCTGGGAGACTGCACCGAGGACGAAACAAAAAGTAAACTTAGCAAAAAATAAATATGTCATAGTTGTGAACACATTTATCTTCAACCGAACGTCTAAGATACAAATGGACCATAGTTGGTGGAACAAGTGTTAAATACCTACCTTGTTGATATCCTTTTGGATATCGGAGGGGAGCGCTTTGCATCTCCAAAAGCGCATAAGAACGGCAATGCAGTCTATGTAAACCTGTCGCATAGCTCAGTGAGACAGCTAATTGGACTTGCATGCTGCAACATTAACCTAAAATATTTCAACCACTAAACTTCAAATTCGTAATGCTAGCCTATACACAACGACTGTGCGTAAAGTTGACCTCGCCGTAAATGCAGGGTCTCCGCGCGCATAAGTGCATCTTTTGGAACGCCATTAAATTGAGATCGACATGTGACTGGTGATATAATCTAATGATGACCACTTCAATCAATTAGGTGGATGTCCAGATTAATTAATGAATTTTCCTTACCGTCACGGAATCAGACCTCTCCATCTCGGACACTGCCCTGCGGATACTCTTAGTAGAGGATGTAGAGCTGCTTGAAATCGGCATTTTTAAAGTGTTATGTGTGTATTTATGTATACTTACATGTATGTTAGCATGTGTGTGTGTTGGCGCGTACGTGTGTTAGTGGTTATGTATGTGTTTGTGCAAGAAAATGCGTGTAAGTGCAACTCTGACTGCTCCCTGAACCTTCGATGGCTTTGCTATGCGCGCGGAGACTTTTTTACGCAGACGCCCATGTTGTGTGTCTTATTTATGGAGGGTCATTTATTTGTTCTTCCTGACGTCAAACCGCCTTGATCCGCTTATCAATCAACGCACAGTATTCAATTCACACAGGCCTTTTTTGTTTATTTTTATTTAACGAAGCAAGTGGCATTATAAAAGCTATTTCGTGGCGGTGTGGTTTGTTCATAATGTGTTGAATTATCACGGTAAATTACATTGATTTTCACTGACCAATACATGGGATCCTTTCCGCCAGGCAGCAAAACATACAACTCAAACTCTCAAATGTGATACCTAAATCGTTTTTCATGCGGTGAAGGAAAATGTTAAATCTATCCAGTCAACATAAGGACAGCTGTATGTTGTAATTCTAGTCAGACATACTTTTGGACTTTTGCCTAATAACTGAAACAAAACATTGAATAAAGTTGTTTTGTCAATATAATCAAAGTTGTCAAATTAGTACTGTTTATTAGGCCTATATCAGTGGATTGCGTTCTCATCTTTAATTTCATTCTGTTTTGTTTTGTTAAAATTATAGTATTATTATCATGAATATGATTATTATTATTAGTGGTAAGGGCTATGAACAATATAATGTTAGTCAAATTAGACACATACATCATATAAATTAAACACATTTTTAAAGTGGCCTCCTTGAAGTCCCAACCCAAAGAGTTAACACAAAGGTTAGACCCGAAGAAAGTCAGCTGTGGAAAATTAAGTCACTTTATCACTTCAATCCAATCTCCCCAGCTCCACACAAATTGGATTGTGATTCTGGAAAAAGAAAAAAAAAAGAAAGAAAAAAAGAAAAGAGGCCCACTGGTTTTTTTCTCGTCTGCCCCTCACCTCAGCAACAACATCGTCAAGTGGTTTTCTGCCCCCCCGGTAGCGAACGGTTTGATAGCTAACATGATTATGCAGTGATGTACATCGCCCAAAGGCAGGAAGAGTTAAAGGGATTATCCACGGTGCCTCACCCACGTGCTGCCACAGCCAGAAGCCCTGGTGCAGGCACTATAGGGCCACAGTATGCCCCTGAACTTACAGACTGGAAATACTAAAGAGCACTTGATGTAGCCCCAGGCACTGGCAATGTCTGCTCTTTCTTTATTGGTGGGGACAGTCAAAGGAAGGAAGGAAAGAGATAAAGCACACTGACATTAAGGCACAAAACACAGAGATTTTCCACTTGGTTAAGCTCATTTTCTCCAAGAGATCTGGTTGAATGGGTATAAGGATTAAAGAAGTTTTTTTTTTTCATTTTGATCTTGAACAATTGGAGGACAGTTTGATATTGTAGTTCTTTCTTAAAATCACTTGATGTTAAGACATGGATCTTAACATTCATTCATTTATTAACTATACACAAAAACCATAAGGTGGTGATATAATATTGAACAATATTTTTACTGTGTAAAATCCCACTCTTCCGTTTATGTCTGAGGAAATATACTACTTAGAGTTCAAACAAGGGTAAAATATATCAGAAAGGTAATGTGCAGTGATCATCTATTTAGAGAAAAATTGGTTTCAGGATTTAGTTCCAAATAAACCAGTCTAATTTAGTTTCCGAGTCCCGGGAGTATGAAAATGTATCAGTCTAGGATCGCAAAGTTTCAACCAAATCTTCTCTGTCTGAAAAGGGGCAGCAAATGGCAAATGAGAAAGATAAACTAATATATTGTTGTCCCTCTATATGTCTGTTTTCCTGAATCATTGCCTGCCAAACCAAATGTAGCTAACAGTTTGACACAGCCCTGAGAGATTCATTCCACCATTTTATCACAAAGTGTACCATTTGAAGAGATATTGTTGTTTACTAAATCTTAAAATCTTTTGAGAAAAGATTTCCCGTCATTATGACATTGCTCGTTCATCTCAATAGCCCTTTGAAGGTCATGGATGCTTGCAGACTGATTTTTATCACTGATGGTTCTTATGATTGCTAAACCATATCACTTTTACTACAGCCAACTCTTTCCACGCATTAGAAGTGCAAGGTTTGATGGACGCCAGGTATCGAGCCCACCTTTTGTTATAAATGTCGTGCGTGACAAGGCAGCATCCCGGTGCCATTCATCCCTCTGTGTTTATCCAGTTCCCTCTCCTTTTCTGGAAGTCTCAGAGGGCCCACAAATGACACAGGGACGATAATTATGACAATTATGTATTGATTCGGTAGCGGCGTTGTGGCATTGTGCGCGTCAGCTTTCCCCCGCGTAATTGGCGGACTTCAGACGGGGTAATTGCAGCGCGCCCAGCTGGGCGATTATTCGCCGTCCTCCACATTTCCTTTCTCTCTGCATTGCACGTTGCCAGTCTTCTTTGTGGTGGTCATTACACTCTGCCATTAGATGAGAAAAGACTATGGCCAAAGTAATGCTCTATTAATCGCAATGATGTTGGGCAAGCATCATAATAACCATATCAGTTGAATGTAGTACACTCACCACCATACACAGATAAAAGGTTTTGCCATTTTGTAATAAAGGTACATAAGCAAGAGCAAACCTTAATATAATTGTTTAGTCCCCACCCAAGCTTCACACTCACAAACATGCACACACAGGCACAACCACACACACACAGACACACACACACACGCAACTACACATCACACTTCACACACACACACACGCAACTACACATCACACTTCACACACCTATTTGATCAGTTGTGTCTGTGTGAGAAAAAGTTTCTTCTGGCATAGAAAGGTTGAATAGAAACCCTAAGCACTCCCATCTATAGAAAGGAGACTACAGAGTAGGAGAGACTGTTCTCTGAAATGGGGTGGGGGTGATCTGTTCACACAGTGGAACATTACTCTAAATCATTGCTGGTGTAGTATAAACCACAAAGACAATCTAGTCATTTATTTAGAACAAAGTTGATAGAATAAAGAAGAAAAGAAAACAGAAGAAGACCTTGAGATATGGAACAGCAGGTTTTACCTATTTGAACACTAGTGGAAACATTCGTTGTTTCAATGTCGCAAGAATGTCCCAGTGCGCAGTATGGTCATAAGAGTAATCAGCCTCCAGGTAAGTGCATATGAGTAAGAACACTAGTCATCAATCAATGGGGATCAATCAATGTTATCAATGGGGAAACAAATGATTGAGCTGTGTCTGAGTTGCCAATTAGAAAAAAGGGCATCAGTATTAACACCAACAATTTACTCTAATTCATATAATTTACCATTATTTATTGTAACCTACCAAGGAAAATACCCACTCATGTAAATTTTTCCAAGGGAAGTTCTAACCATTTAAAGGGGAACTGAGCGCTTTGTCAGGATGGACTGGGCCGATAGATGGGCTGATGGCAGAATCCAGTGGAAGACACACGGGATCAGGTGTTAAAGGTAACAACAGCCAATCCAATAATAACATAAGAAAACTGACAAGAGCAAAAACAAGACTACGCGTGAGGCATAACGCTGTTGATTCATTTCATCCCTGATGAACAGGAAATATTGTGTGAATACGATTTTGTAAATTCACATCATTGTGACCACACAACAGGTAGACGGCTGATGCCTCCATTTTCTCTCTTAATCCCCTGTACCTTCCACTTGCAAGCTATGGGGAAGCTATGATGGAGGCTTTGATTGCTTTTGTGTGAGTCACAATACAGCTGCCAAGTGAAATGGCTGAGTGCTCCCCACATGTCCCCTCTCTACGTGTGTAATTTGACAGCCGTGGCAGAGTGTTTTTGAGGGCGGGCATTTGGTGACTGAGAGATGCTCAGCCGGCCGTGTTAACTGCCATTGTCACAATTGCGTTGGCACCACAGCTCTTAAGTACAGCCGTGACACGACTGCATGCGCAGGCAGGGACAATGGCCTGCTCCGAAGAGGGTATCCTGACCCTGTCAGACCTGTAAGCCCTATTGTTTAGTACATTTTAATTGGGTCGGGTCCATTCAAAGTGTTGACGAATAGTCTGAAGAATATGCCGTCTTTTACTGTAATAAATGCAAACGTCTGTTGTATTTGTCTATGGTCTTGAATTCCCATTCAGTGCATTTATAGTAAGGATTATGCTTGAGGCTTTGTTCAAAGACACCTTGGAACCATTTGAACCTGTGAGTCTATCACATGGCACAATGACACATTGGCAAGGGACAACAGCAACAAAGTACAATCTGTGGAAAACAAACAAAACAGTTTTGATAGAAGAAGTAGTAGGGGTAGTTAAAAATTGATTAGTCTTCATGCCATGCCATTTTATATATTTTAACTTTACCTATTTAGCCAACTGCCCTGCTGTAATGTCACGGTCACAATGACAATCATAAGGTAACAGGATCTCACAAATTATTATGTTTGTGCTTAGTGTATGTAAAAGGAGCTGCCATTAATCTTTACATCAACTACCAGGGCCGTCAGGAGTGCAGTTGAGAAGGAATTAAGCAAAGCATACGGAGGAAAGTTTTTAGTCACAGGACAAATTCTCTGTCCTTCGGGCTGTTCCAGAATCTCACACCGGGAAAGTGCTGGCTGAACCGAAGTAGCACAACCAACTTAGACGGTGAAGTCGCTCTGCAGCTTACAGAAGACGGGGGGCTCAGGGGTGAAGGCGTGTGTTTCTGTGTGTGTGTGTGTGGAGGGGGGGTGGGGGGGATTGGGGGGTGTGCGTATATATGTGTATGAGTGTGAGGCAGTGGCAAAACTGTTTCTGTTATATGCAAGTATATTGCAAGTCCTGAAATGTCAACTCTAATACAGTCTGAATGCAGTCAGAATGACTTAAGAAAGCTGTGTGTCATGTCCAGTCTGAGACGGCTTCACGTGTTTTCTACCCGCAGGAACAATTTAACTGTGCAACTATAAAGCACTCAACAGTTGTTTTCCGTTTTCTGATTTCGGTTTGAGAACTCATTGGTTGAACTTGCGTTTCATGCTGTATTTATTATCTGTCCCATATACACCAGAAAAAACC
>JAVQIZ010111168.1:0-12358 GCA_036023535.2 Galaxias brevipinnis
TGTATTGAATAAATACTATTTAGTTCAACTCAACATTGTTATGATTTACCGCACACATGTTTAAAATCGTTTTAATAGAAACCACTAATGAAGACAGTAAAAATAAGAATGGTTTAATGCAGACATATGTTGCAGGGACTACTAGAGTCATCATACTGGCGTGACTGTAAACATCAAGGGGTTAACAAACATTTTTATGTGTTTTAGAGGGAATTTCTGAATATCGCGATATATATCGTGTATCGCGATATACTCAGTAAATATCGTGGTATAATTTAGAGACCATATCGCCCAGCCCTAGTTTAAACTTGCCTAATTATACTTCAACACTTTATACTTATACACAATTATCCTTCCCAGATCATTACCATTAATGAGGCGAAGCGAAGGCAAAGCATTGGCAGCTTTGATGGGGATTTTTCTGCGGAAGCGCTGCCTATACTCAGTGACCCAAGTGCTCTGCTTCAGTATACACATATTGAGAAGGTAAAATAATGTACCAATCTTATACTTTTATGGAATTACATCTTAATCTAAATGGCACACATGTGGAACTTTTAATTTGTATGTACGTGTGTGTCAATCTTCCAGCTTGCCTGCCGCCTGCCGGCACGTGTGCAAGGTTACCGCTGGAGGTTAGCGTATAGCACAGTGCAACACGGAACAAGCCTCAAGACTCTGTACAGGAGCCTGGCTGAAGTGGAGAGCCCTGTGCTGCTGGTCATCAAAGACATGGACAGCCAGGTAGAAACACAACACATATTAGTTATGCTTTGATTGATTTGTTTAGTATCTTTCACTTGTCTTTCTCTTTGCCTTCTCAGGTGTTTGGGGCATTCTCAACCCATCCCTTCAGGGTGAGCGAACACTGCTTTGGAACAGGAGAGACATTCCTCTTCAGCTTCTGTCCAGAGATCAAGGTTTGTCCTGCCTAGTTAATTTTGTTTTGCCCGAAATGTCCTTGCCATGAGTTGACACATGAGGCCCTGCATTGTTGCTGCCAATTTCACAGGTCTACCATTGGTCTGGCGAGAACTCTTACTTTGTGAAGGGAAACATAGATTCTCTTCAAATGGGCGGAGGGGGGTGAGCAAGAAATTAATCATTTGAATTCTTTATTTTTTCTTTAGTAATAATCATTCTTAATTACTTTTATCGATTTTCAGAGGTCTTGCATGTTGTTAACTCCCAGATACCTATCCTATTTCTCCTCTTCCAGAGGTAATCTAGGCTTGTGGCTCGATGCTGACCTGTACCATGGCACTACCACAAGGTGTGCCACCTTCAACAACCAGCCTCTCTCTGCTCAACAGGACTTCAACATTCACAGTCTGGAGGTCTGGACTTTTGAGTAGCCCTTCTCCCACATCTCATGCCCCAGAGCCCTCACACACCAGATATACACCAATAGAAACCTGACAACCAGAATACTTTACTGCAATACGAGACAAAGAATGACGAACTTACTCTGTCTGTTTCCTGTGTTGACTGATGGCAAAGCATGGCTGCTTTGACTTTTGAAATGGTGTGATGTTGGATATCTTTGAAGTTTTCAGCTTACATGCCCTATGATTCCTAATGCTTGTTCAAGGATAGAATTCAGAGTTACCTGATGCTAAATGGATTTTCTGAAGTAGGTTGAAATGGATGTAGAGATGTCTTTTGCAATTGGAAATATAGTAGTATCTCAGTGTGTGTTCCTATCACTTCAATGGCTACTGAATGCTTTTTTCTGCTTTCCCGGCATGCAGCCTGCCTTTATTCTATTAAACAACTATTGGCACCCTACACAAATGTAATGTTTTCAAAGGGGCTTAAAAGTTGGTGACCACAATGAATTGCATGAACAAAATGTAGCTGGGAAAAAGTTACTGTAAGAAAAGTGAGTGAGTCTGTTATGGAGGTTCATGTTGAGATAATCACTTGCAAATTAAATTGTGAGGATGTTCTTATAAGAAGGGGATCGTATCTTATTTTTTCATATTTTAAAGACGGGTAAAACTCCTTGGGATTCAAACATATTTTCCCATAGATCCACTTAAATAACAATACAAGTAAATGTTTAGAAAGAGAAGGAATGTCCTTTCACTTTAAATTATCTATCCTGTCTGTAATCCAATAATTTTCCATTGTACATTCATGATGTGGGCAGCATTCAGTCCTGTGTAAGCTAACCCAAAATAAGGACCTTGCTGTGGATTGTTGATGACCAAATGTTTATTTTATTTATGTAATGATTTTTTATTATGAAAATGTTTTATAAGATTTTACATATTTTTACTATTTTGTTTTTGCAGAATGTTTAGTAATGGTTTCAATTGAATTAATTTCTGTTTAAAAGGGATTTTTCTTGATCAGGGATCAGTTCTCTGAATTGACTGAAAAGTTGATGAAGCACTAAAGAGCAAATACAGGATTATTCAGACAATTCTATTGCTTGGGCTATAAGATATACTTGTGTCCAATGTTTATAGTGTAAATTATTGATGGGAACCCTAATTTGAAGGAGACATATGGATACTGCTTAGCACTTCAGGGTTGTCTGTATTTTAAGAGTTATTTGAAAAGTAATTTCTTTCAAACGTAAATGTACCACTTTGATCGTTTAACCACTATTTTGGGGGAGTTCCTAATCTAGAGCATTTTACAAGTTGACCACTCAACACTGACATTCTGATGAGATTCTGTCCTCTGTTCACTAGTATTAAAATAACGCCACGGCCACTAATGACTGATTTTTCTTGCTAGCGTGGACGTGGTTTTAATTTAGCTTAATTTAGTAGTTAACCAAAGTAACCTAATGGGACTGCTTAAATATACACCATGAAAGTCTTTGTCAATTTATGTTATTGATAAGTGTCCTTGATGTTGTGTTGCTCCCCAAGTGTTATTTCCTGTGAATTAAAAACTCATTTTTAATATCACAGGATATGTTTGTTATTTTGTTATTATAGTCATGTATAAATATTACACCTAAACATTATTTACAGTAGCCTTTATTCACGCTTACAGCTTTTTTCCAATGTCAATTTTCCTTGATAATATAAAGCTATTGTACAAATTACATTAATATAAGTGTTCCATTTCATTGTAATGTTGAACGTTCTTGAATGGGTGCAGCATAGTCAGATGCTAGTTTTACCAAACTGACATTTAACGTCAACAAATTAAAGTAACTACATTTACTCTTAGCAATAAAATAATAAAATGAAATATTCAGGTGTGAATATGAAATTGGCTGGTGTGAGTGCCACGCATCCACTGGCCGTGTGACTATGAGTGATTTATGTATTTCTCTACCCTCTCAAGTTGGTTTGTGTTGCCAGTTAGTTCAGGGTGACATGTTTGAAGAACAAACACCCAATGCTCTACAGTGGAGAGGTACACTACCGGTAAAACGTTTTAGAACACCTCAATTTTTCCACATTTTCTTAAAATGTACACGTTATCAATTCTGTGTACTCCGAAAATAAAGCATAGACAAAATTAACAACTGGGGATCAAAAATAAATCACAATCATTTTGTTTAACAAAATGTTGTCTACATTTTTTACTCATCAAAATAGCCACCTTTTGCAGATATTGCCACCGAACACAACTCATGGCATTCTGTCTACAATGGAAATCAAATATTGTTCAGGAACTTCCTCCCAAAACTTGCCGAAGTTCCTACAAATGTTTTGCACTTGTAGGTTGCTTTGCTTTCACCCTTCAGTTCATCCCAAACCATGTGGATGGGGTTTAAGTCTGGATACTTATGGCCATTCCATTATTTGAAGCCTGTAGTCTTCTTCTGTCCCTCTACGCCAGTTCGTCACATCTCACGATGTGAATTTTTATTCTGTTTGTTGATTGGTTTGGGAGGACGTCCTTCACTGGAGCGTAATTTTGCGTGTTTTGGTAAATAACAGATTATGAAAAAGCCCGTCCTCATCTGCCCCCAGTACCACACAGACTGCACATTCTCCTCTTGCCTGCCCTGCAGGTGTCGCTGTTGAGGCAATTTCAATCAGAATTTCAAGAACCGATTTTTTTCCAAAGAGAGAAAAAGTATAGAAGTTATACGTTAATAAATTATACTGAGATTTGGAAATAGTTTATTTCAACCTATTTCACTTTTTTAAATTTTGATCTCCCTCTTGCCTCTCAAAAATAGAGGAGGAGCAACCTCCTCTGCTTCTGTGGACCTCCACTGTTTGAACTGCGTAAATCTCCATAAAAAGTGAAAGAATTGAGGTGCTGTAAAACTTTTGACCGGTAGTGTTTATGTGTCCAAACCTGGGAACGCCACCACTAGTGTACCCTTGAGCAAGGCACTTAACTATAAATTGTTGCCCCGGGGAACTGTCCCTGTAATCTCATTGTAAATCGCATTGGATAAAAGCGTCTGCTAAATTATGAAAATGTAAAAGGTAAATGTAGTACCAGCACCGAATAGATGAATAATTGGTTGAAATTGTTTGAAAGTCACAATACAAGGTATCCTACTTGTAAAACAATGTTCAACCATATTAAATATTGAGAATATACAGCATATAGACGATTATAGTGCTACATTAAAGTAGCATCAGTACAGCATGAATCCAAAAGTAGGACAGCTCTTAGAATAAATATGCATGTTGATTGGCCAATGAGGTGGTAAATAGGGATTCTTAAGCTTACTGGGTTTATGTGTGATAAGGGGATTACGTGTAAGAGGGAGACAGTGAGGATAGCAAAGAGTGTAGAAGCTACTCATTCATTGCATACATTCTTCCTGTCCATGATTTTTACTTTTTGGATCTTTATTGAGGAGGGCAGTTGGACAAATGAAACATGTAAGTACAGTGTGATGGACACTGGAATAGAGCCTGTGTTTTATTTTTTTGGGAGATTGTCCTGACAGCTACACTATAATCAGTTGATCAAGTTGATCAAGATCATAGTGTATTAGTGAACATTATTCTTGTCATTGAATGTACTTTGAAATTGTTCCTAATTCCTAAATAATGTGTAGTAAAGTAGAAATTAATGAAACATTTTCCTTATAATATTTTGTATCTTTACATTTACTTTGAGCTTTGTATGTATTCGTTCCTAGTATCCAACTAGTATGAACTAATCCCAAAGCACTGACCACAAATTTGTCTTTTTGTTGCATTTAGGACCTGTTATCTTCGGAGGCTAAGGCCACCGGCCAAGAGTACCAAAATACTTAAGCTAAGCTCCTTATAGTGGCCTTTGGATACATCTTGTGTATCTTTCCTATCCTTCATCAACATTACTCTCCAACCCCACCCACACCAAGAACTGGATTAATAACGACCACATCCTATATCTGGATGAGAAAGTACGTCCTGAAAGCAATACACAGGCATAAAAAACTCAGAACAAAATGGCCGTCTTAAAGGTGACGTTCACCAAGGTGGAAAGGGACAAACTGGCACAGGTTTTGTGGGTCCTCAACTGGATTTCTGTGGTATCAGGCATAATCCTTTTCAGCCTAGGTGTCTTCCTGAAAGTGGAAATCCAGAAAAGGCAGGAGCTGATGTCTAATCAGGAGATCGACTATGTGCCTTTCATGCTCCTCGCAACGGGCGTTGTTGCTTGCTGTATCAACTTTCTTGGGGGCAAGATTTGCTATGACTGTGTGGACACCACTAAGTTCCTGCGCTGGAAGCTTGTAATGCTTCCATATATTGTCTGCACCTTCTTTTTTACCTTCTGTATATTAGTAGGGGCACTAATGTGCTACAATATGCATAACAAACTTGATGAGTTACTGTATATTGGATTGCGCAATGCCATGCGCTATTATAAAGATACAGACACACCAGGTCGATGTTACCTCAAGGGTACTGTTGACATGCTTCAAATCCACTTCCAGTGTTGTGGAAATGCAGGTTATCGGGATTGGTTTCACATCCAGTGGATCAGCAATCGCTACCTGAATATGAGTAGCAGTGAAGTGATGGAGTAAGTAACAGAATACACAGCATTAATTGATGTTCTTAACCTTGTTTTCAATGAAGTGATCCATCCAAGTTACTTTAGACTCTAGTTGCGTCAACCCTGATCTGTCCTTCCAAAATGTATGTGAATGTGACATGATTTGGCTAAATGACCAAATCAATGTTCGTTGGATCTGTACCATTATGGTCTGAAAAAGTTCATTTAACAGAGGCCGATTCCTTTGTGTATACTGTGAGTGAAACATTTTGTTTTATATACCATTCTTGGAATTCGTGGAAGTATGTTTTACATATGACTAAACTAAGAATTTTGTACAGCAGAGTTGTAATTAATGTTAAAAACATATTTCAAGTTGGTTCTTAATATTTGTATTACAAATACATTTAAAGAAATGTAAAACTGCAAGTCAGATTTCAATGAGGATCATATACAACTTTTCCTCAAGTATTTTAAAAGAACAGCAATAACTAAAATGTTGGAGCAGAGGCAGACAAGTTACTTCAAAACCCGTTTGCTAGTCCTTTGTCAATAAGACAATAAGATGCTCAGTTGAATCAGAAAATAGCCTAAAAAAGTTCAAACGGTACTGATCAGCCAGGCCTATCAATAATAATAATAATGATAATTAATTGTATTTAGGTTTTAGCGATACACAGACCGACTCCAGTTGAATTGGCAGTGACTGGTCAGGGCACCCAACCCACCTATCAGCAAGGTTCAAGAGGTTAAAGTGACATACCTAGACTCAAAGCAATTTTTACTATGTTTAACATATTCTGCCCAGCGTTCTTGATTACTATTCATATTGTGCTTGTTTCTTCTATCTTTTATAAAAACAATCCTGGTAAGAATAAAATAACAAGCTTTCCTTTTCCTGTCTTCTAGTCGTGTGCGAAGCAATGTGGATGGAAAGTATCTAATGGATGGGGTACCCTTCAGTTGCTGCAGCACATACTCTCCCCGGCCCTGCATTCAACACCAGGTCACCAACAACTCCGCCCACTTCAACTATGACCACCAGACAGACCACCGCAACCTGTGGAGGGGGGGCTGCAGACAGGCTCTTGTAGACCATTACACCAGCATCATGCAATCCATTAGCTTGATTGTGCTCCTCATTTGGCTGTTTGAGGTGGGTATGATCCAATTTAAATTTTATATTGTATTAGTCTGTGTATGTTTCATGACATTTGCTGAGTGTTTTGATCTATTAATCAAAGTTCTTTAGAGGTTAGTTTTGTATTAATATTACAGAATTAAGTATTGTTAGAGTATAATTTCTAAATTTCTGTGTCAAACATGATAATGATATTCAAATAATATAGCCAGTATCTTCAAATATGGAGCTTAAAAAACAAACAAAATGTATATTGGATGACTGTCAGGATCTCGAAGCCATCAATATAACCTATATTTTATTATAATTGTATCTATCAACCTCTGGTTAATTTAATAATTTTTATTATCATTATTTAATACATTTTTTGTCATTTCAAACAGCTGTTGGTTCTGACAGGGGTTCGCTATTTGCAGACAGCCATGCAAAACCTTCTACGTCAGGGGGACCCGGACTCGGAATCTGATGGCTGGATCCTGGAGAACAGTCTCGCTGAGACAGCCCGTTACAATTTCAGTATAATCAAAAACCTGGGCAAATGTTACCAGGTAGATGATGACCCCAACATTAACGTTCCTACTACTGCCCAACAAGAAGTGCCCCCTCATCAGATCCCTCTAGAAAGCTAGTACATTTTCCCAGGCTCGTAAGGGACACAAACCCCACCATCTTCACCTGGTGTAAGCCACTCATAAATCATACTTTTTGTATCGGCTATAAGTAAAGAAAGTTTTAAGGGACAAAAGACAACCGCATTGGCCAGTTACTGTGCATTCACACAAGCAGCGATGAGATTTCGTCCAGTCGTATCGCTACCCCTAAGTCGATTGCTTGGGGTTTTAACAAGAGGCGAGTTGTGTTTACCTAGCTAATGTTAACTCGTAATACAATGTCTTCCAACTCTGGATAAAATATGGGAATTGATAAAGTAAGTAGCTTGCTACCCGTAAGGTTCCTACCTAGCTAAATCAAGTTAGAAATAAAACAAACATAGACCAGTCAACAAAATCACTTGGAAAAGTCGTCTAGACGTTTTGGTAAGTAGTCTAAAGACTTTCGAAAGGGGACAGAATTAAACAAATTATTTTCTTTAAATCATCCGGACAGCTTATTTGACGGTCAGTACAACATCTTTTCTGCAATATGGACATCCAGAAAATTTATTTTGTAGCCTATAATGAATGATCAGACGTCCCTCCTGATAAAGGACTACTACTGTAGTCTAGAATGGATGTTCATATAGTGTCTTTTTTTTAATGGACATTTATAAATATACATTAAGGTTTATGATATTGATGATTGCAAGACTGTTCAGAGAGCACATCTTCACGGTCTCAAACAATGACCTTTGTTCAGCACAAGCGCCAAAGGCCATTGCAGAATATGATCACACCGAGGTTATGCAGATTTAGGTTATGAGTACAAACACTGTTACTCAGGTTGACCCAAATATAATCAAGACTATTGGCTCAACTAAACACAACAATTGTCATCTTTCCCAAAACAACATAAAGAAACGGGCAACAATTCTTAAAGCTACAAACTAGTGAACAAAGTCAGTGTGAGATACACCGCTGGTGCCTGATGGGAAAGCCCTGCCTTTCATTCTTTCAGAAATGTCATTCTGGCCACTCAGAGAACGTATACAGGACACAAGATTTAATAAACTGATTTTTCCACGTCAATGTTCAACAGTCCAAATCCGCAAGTCCAAGCAATATTGTCTTTTCACTGGGAGGCTATAAAACCTTTCTAGCAACATAATTTATCTTATCAACTGACCAAGTAAGCTGCAGAACATTATTAAATGTGACACAAAATCACATTATCCAATCATAAAACATGAAAAAGGTCAAAACATACTTTTTTTTCAATTCTCATCGATGTCATCAAAGTGGACCTATTAAATTTTTCTAGTAGGGGACGAAAACCAGTCTCACGGCACACCACTGTTTTCTGGGATGTGATCCTCCCCTTAACTTCAGCTTTATTTGCATTATTTGAGGACTTATTTTACATATTTTTATGTTCCATCGCCTCTTTGGCCTACTTTTGCTTCCCTTACTTGTTTGCATGATATCAGTGGAAGATTAATGTTTGCATCATGCCATCGCTGCTGGTGTGAATGCACCGTCAGTTAGATTATCTACCTAAATGCCTGTAATATATCTCACCCAGAAATTACACTGTTATTTATGCTGCAAATGCATTTATTGTGCCATATCCCAAATCTGTGGAAATCTGAAGGGCTCAGTCAAACTGAAACAAGTCTGTCAGGCAACTGAGTCTAAGGCACAGTGTTATTGAGATAGACCAAAATTATGGTGATGGCTAACCCTGATGGTTATAAACTTGAGGTGGGAAGGAAGCTGAGGAATGGCATTAGGGACATTTGGGTTGCCTTTCATGTATTTCTTCTTAAGCCTCTGAAACGTTCTATCCATTCAAATCAACTTCTTTGTCAAATACTCAAGGTTGTTGTTCTTATTTGCGTGGGTAAAAGTAAACATATTCACTTAAATAATCAAATATGATGTTAGTTTACGTTCTTATTTTAACAGTAATGTATTGTTGACTCTTCATGCACATGGGTTTTATTGTTTCTGGTGGATATATTGTGACTACATCCACTGTGTGTGTGTATGTGTATATATATATATATATATATATATATATATATATATATATATAAAATGAAAGGAAAAGCCAACAAAGTGTCTTAGTAAGGTGATGGATCACCATGTTCCACCAGAACAGCTTTTATGCACCTTGGCATTGATCATACAAATATCTGAAACTCTACTGGAGGGATGGAACACATTCTTCAAAAATATATTCCCTCATTTGGTATTTAGATGATGGCAGTGGAGAGCACTGTCTCATACGTCGGCCCAAAATCTCCCATAGTTGAATTGGGTTGAGATCTGGTAACTGTGAAGGTCATAGCATAATGTATCACATCATTTTCACACTCATCAAACCAGTCAGTGACACCTCGTACCCTATGTATGGAGGGCATAATCATCTTGGAAGAGACCACTCCCATCAGGATAGAAATGTTTCATCATCAGATAAAGGTGATCACTCAAAGCAATTTTGTATTGATTTGCAGTGACCCTTCCCTCTTAGGGGACAAGTGGACCCAAACCCTGCCAGCAAAATCCCTCCCACAGCATAACAGAGCCACTCGATCCTCTCACTGTGCACTGTAAAACTTTGCTGTAAATTTACAGTGAAATTTAGCCAACTGTAATTGGATTATACAGTAGAATGCTGTGGAAATTGTGCATTCTAGGAGCCTTGTTACGGCCACCCATATTTTGGTGTCCGTATTGTTTGCATTGTGTATGTGTGTTGTATGTGCGTTTTGTCTTCCCTTCTGTTATTCCCCTTCGCTATTCCCTTCATTCAGATTTGCCGCCTGCTTTCCGTTGGTTCTCTCCCCCTCATCATAAACCATCAGCCATCCGTTGACTCGGTACTGTGTTTTATATATATATATATATATATATATCCATCCTTAATATATACATACATACATACATACATACATACATACATACATACATACATATATATATATATATATATATATAACAATAACATATATATACAAATAAAGTTCGAGCGTTATTTAAAATATTAAGTATGGATATATATATATATATAAATAAAAAGTCATAGAACAAACTAGACTATCGTTTTTCTTAAACATCATAATCAATCATTTAAATAACGCTCGAACTTTATTTGCAACTGTCGATAAGCTGACAAAGCCCCGGACATAAATACCTCGTGAACTACTTTCTACACAAAAATTTAATGAGTTTGCATCCTTTTTCATATTTAAAATTGACGCCAATAGAAAACCCATCAATATGTACGTCCCGGAACATCATATTAAACAAAGAATTTACATCACCATCCCTTTTAAACAAAAGTAATGTGGAAAATTGTTATGTCCACCACTATGTTGCATGTCTGTATTGTATGTATTGTGTATGTGGTTGTGTTGTATTTCCTTCTGTTTTCTCCTTCGCCACTCCCTTCATACAGTACTGCCACCTGCTTCCCTTTGATTCCCCCCCCTCATCACTCATCCGCTGAAGGACCAATCCGGACATAGTCCGTCTCCCTTAAAACCTCCCCGCCTCTTGTGTCCAGGACAGCTAGGATTTGTTAGCAATTTGCCTGTGAAATTGTGTTCGTAGGTTAGGCTCACTCTCTCATTAAGGTTGGTCCTGTTTGTTGTTTCGTTGTCAGAGGTGTATTAGTGGGTTTATCCCTGTCTGGTTCCATGCCCCCATTAACAAACATGTTGTTAGTGTTTGTTAATGGTTTGTAAATGTGCTATCTAGTGTTGCGTGTACGAGGTACAGCGGTTTTGTTAGTTTTTGTGTTCGCCTAACCCCTTGATTTCCACCCTCCTTTTCCCAGTACACTGTACTGTGTTTTTTGTTGGTTTTGCCTTTTTGATATCTAATGTGTTTTGCCAGTACTATGTACTGTGTTTTCTTTTGTTTCGGATCACGGCTTGTTTAGACGCCCGAGAACATACATTTAAAGCATCACGTAGTGTATTCTCTGTTTAAATTCATCAGCTTAGGATCAGTATCACCCCTTGTATTTTTATATAGCAAGCGTGTGATAGGCTGCTCAAAGCTTTTGTTTGTTTCTCTGATTTGACACTGTTCGTGTAGTTATTTAACACTGTTCTATTGTTATTTAACCAGTGAATAAATACGCTATTCATTTTTTACATTCTTGGATTGTGTTTGTGTCCACATATCACTCCACACGACATACTCTGGAATATGTTCTGTCCTTCAGCGCCCTAGACTAGCCATACAGCTGAAGGGTCGTAACACAAACATATCACAATTTAAAAGCATTGATTACAATACACTCAAACAATCAAACAACTTAAGTCGTCTGCTTGCTGTCTTGATACTCTTCCCACAAGCTTCTTTAAAGAGGTATTAGAGATCTTGGCGTCAGACTTACTTCAGATCTTTTACCGCTCTCTCCAAACAGGCTACTAAATCCCTGAAAACTGCAGTTATTAAACCTCTATAAAAAAAGCGGGGCCTGGATGCTTCAATTATTAGCAACTACAGACCTATTTCAAACCTGCCATTTATAAGTAAAATCATCGAGAAATCAGAATTAGAATCAGAAATCCTTTATTCGTCTCACAGCGGAGAAATTTACATTGTTGCAGCAAAAAAAGTGGACAGTGCAGATAAAAGGTAAAATAAACATTAAATAAAGAGACAAGCACACGTAATA
>JAVQIZ010111185.1:0-7500 GCA_036023535.2 Galaxias brevipinnis
TGGGGCGCCCCGTTCCTGAATCGCGTTAACCCTTTAATTGCGTTTTTGGTTCCGAAATGTTCAGCGTTGCCGCGTCGCCCCCCCCCCCCCCCCGTAGCCCCCTTGATGTAGCGCACGGACGACTAAACGGAATGTTGTGTAGTCGTCGGATCTGGAAAGGTCCAGAACCACGCGCCAATGTGCGCCTGACTCTTTGAACTGTGCGTCTCTTCTTGTTTGCTAACCCTATTTGTGCACACTTTGAAGGTATTCATAGGAGGTGAGGGAGCAGCAAAGACGGCTTTACTCCGTTGAGTATCCGCCTGCTTTTTATCGGGGCTTTTTGTTGAATGTGGCATAACCACAGGCCTAACCCTTGTGCCATCAACTCGGCAAAGCACAAATGGACCTTGCGGCTTGGCATTCATAGACGTCTATTCAGACACCAATTTGTGTCGGTTTGCTTTCGCTGTGGTTTCCTCGTGCTCTTTGGGTTTGAATGTTTTCCTTTTTTATTTAGGAGAAGAAAAATAATAAACTGTGCTCTAATGGTTTCTGCGTGTGTTCATATGAGGGAAAAGTAGACTTGAATGGGTTTACAGAGCTTGTTACTGCAGAACAATGGCTGGGTTTTAGTACAGAATCTGTGTCTATTGACAGAAAGTCTATACCAAGAGTTCTCCTTATTCGTCAATGTCACTGCAGAGTTGTTTACTTGGGCGCTTGAGTGATCTGTTGAGTACTTCATGAATGAGTGTTCATCTGGTGTTTGGTTCTTTGGTGCAAGAGTGAACTTGCTGTATGTAATACGACCGAAAAATCTAGTCTATTGGTCTCATTTATAAATGTATATTATATATATATAGGAGCTTAGAATGCCTTTCAGTTGTTTTCTATAGCCTAACTAAACTTTCGCCATGTGTTTGAATTGCGGTTATGAAATTGTCTATGGTATGGACTCTTACTTTGCATTTCACTTTCACAAAATGCTATCAAGGTGACATTCTAAAATCCCCCCTTTTGTAAGTATATAACTAGATTTTACCTGTGGTAAGTTTCCATGCAACAACTCCACGTCTTTGGTATATATAAAAAGAAAAGAAACGAAAAAAAGAAAAACTGAAAGAACATGAAATATGCATTCATGGTATGATACCTGGAGTTTATTAATTCAGAGCCACAGAGACGGCTGAATAATGAAATTTAATGAAATTTTTACATGGACTAAAAGTCATAGTCTGTCGCTCATTAATTTTAAAGTCACATCCAGGACCATGGTTTGTGCGGTAATGACTGTCCATTGGGCTTTAGAAGTGCTGGCAGGAGCCATGGAAGGATTTAAGTCAAAATTGAGTTGTCATGTGAAAAGCCTTTTGATTTGCTTTAAAGAAAGAAAATACAGCTTTTGAATAAATGCTGCATAGTTGTCAATAGAAAGACAACAATCTCTCTCTTAATGCAACGTCTCTCTTATTCCCTCTCTTATTTTGCCCTCTATAACACTATCTGTTTATACACCCCCCCCCCCCCCACACACACACACACACACTCACACACAGTTATTTCATATCACCATTCAATTATCTCCCTCTTTCTCTGCTCGTGATGCATCACAGCTGTATCAATTTGAGTTCACACAGCATTTCACCACAAAAGCAGGGAACCTACCTGGCCGGGGGAATCAATCCAATCCAGTCAGCTTCCCCGTCGCTTAGTCCTCATCCCTCCTGGTGCTCTGGGCTCTGTACATTGTACCCGGGGCCCAGCGTGCGCCGCACTTAGCCGGCTACGGGGCTATTGAAAAGCCACGGAGGCTCAGCCTTGCTCTGACCCTGAAGGAGATTGGATCTGTGTCCGAGGAGGCGCCATGTTAGCACGGCCTTCAGCAGCCACTGTAAGACGTGCGAGGGAAAATGTGTGTCTGGGAATTATATATAGACATATTTAGACAGTTGAGTTGTATGCCTGATATGTTGCGCCTCGTGTGGCTTTCTACAAACATCAGATGTGATCTGATGCTACCCTCAAAGCCAAGTGAAGTATGGGCCTACGACTGTTTTAAATTGAAAGATATAATGAAAATGGCACTGGACGTGCAGTCAGTTATGGTCTGAAGGAGATTCATTTTTGGCAATGGTTAGGCAGGACAAACCTGATCAGTGAAAGCTTAGAAGGCCGAATGCAGATATAGTGGGAGCTCTGAAGTGCAGCGAAGTAGTATTTAGCAAAACTGTTTGAATAGACACAAATGTAAGTGTACATATCTTGAGAGCTCTTGCTAATTGAGTTAGCTTGCAAAAAGTGTAGGTTTTTTGTGTTACTTCATGAAATCCTCAACTTTAAGCAGTTTAATAAAAAAAAATGTAATATCTATAAACTGGTTTATGCACATATTTCTAAGCCACTCACAATTAGATCCATCCATATATCTATTATAAAATATCATTTTGACATTTTAAAACTCCCCCTTTTTTAGGGTTGAACAGGCACTGAAAGGTGGCCCCTAGTGTTAATGTCAAAATGCAGGGCCCCTCCCATGACTAATTTTTAACACAACCCCTCTCTGGAGGTGACCTTGAGGCCCCTATCGGTCATAAAGAAATTACTTAAAATACTTTTCAAATACTTTGATTGGGTTGCTAAATCAATACCCTGAAATGCATCTGTCACCAGAGAGCTTTGACTAGACTTAGACAGAGGCCTCATCGAGAAGTTGTCCGAATATGAACTTAATCGCTTCTTGGACTTTAGGGGTCCGCCCCCTCAACACACGTGATTGATTGATTGACGCTTTGAAGAACCTACTACTCAACTGTGTGACTAATTAGATTTGGGTTGTGATGGATAATCAATATAGCAGACATCAGTCTCAAATCACATAGCCTAGGCTACTACTTTTATTCATAGGTAGCCGTCAGCTGTGCTTAAAAAGTATGTACTGCTGCATGCATTTTTTGGCATAGGGCCTATGTGCTGCATTTGACATGGTATGATTGGAACATACTAAATATTTTTTCTGGCTTACGGGAGTATGGGTTTAGAGACGCAGCCATATATTTCAGTTAAAATTGCATTAGCTTGTCAGACAGCATAAAGCAACAATGGGCATGGGCGAATTGAGGTATGACGTCATCGTTTCGCTGAGTCTGTTTTAGATGTCAACACCGATACATAGAAACCGGACAAAAAAAAACCGTCTTCCCTTTAGAAGGCGTTTGAAACAATATCAGTTTTAGTGATCTAAAATATCGTTTGCGTGTGCGATGACAGGCCAAATCGTAAATGTTAGTTTTGCTAAATATCTGTATTCGTGATGTGGACCGGGCCTTAAATTGAAGTCAATGGAGAGATAGGTCTTTGTCTTGTCACAGAGGTGCCAGAGACAAATGGTATGTTTGAGTTAAGTGGATATGTGCATGATAAGAATCAATATGATGCAACTACCTGAGTTGTGATCGGGATTCAGATTAGACTGTTGTTGACCTATACAAAGCAATTACAGAAAGGAATATGTTATAGGCAGACAACGATATGTTTAAGCTACTGTAAAGATAGTTGTTTCTAGTCAAAGTTAACAAAGTGTAATGGGAAGCTGCCATCACAGAAAAACCAGCAGAATTAAATCAAATCAAATTTATTTGTAGAGCTCATTTCATACACATATACTATTCAATTAACACAAGGCAGTGTAAATATAGTAAGAAATAAAAGACCAAGAAAGAAATAAAAACAATTTTAATAGAGAAATAAAATAGCTATGAAAAACATCGCAATCGAGAACAATTTGGATTTTTTACGATTATTAACGATTTAACGATTATTTAAAAAATATTACCCAGTGGTGGCTACAGGGAAGTAACAACTCTGTCAAATTAAAAAAGCAAATCAGATAGTATAACTGTTTAATCACAAGGTAAAAAAGAGGTGAAAACGGGTTTGACCTGCCCACAATGATAGTCCAAGTCAATATCATTTCTAATATATTTATTTTTACCAAATGTTACAAAGAATGCAAGCGGGCTCCATGGAGGAGGGTGTTTGCTTGTGTGGTGTCAGAGCTGTCAAATGAAGTTGTCACATAAACATCTCAATGAGACATCCAGTATGTTGCCTCAGTCCTATATGAAAGACTGTGACTAGGTCCCCTAAATCTCCCCCTTGCTTTTTACTCAGCATGATGCTTATTATTGACAAACAAGCATAAACAAAAAAAGTCTGGCCGCGAAAACAAGTCAGGAAAACGAGTTTTTAAAAGCTGAAACTGGATAAATCACTTCTGTAAAGTAATCCGACGAAGCTGATAAAACGTAAGTGACGGAACATTTATCCAAAATGACAAAATGTCCTTTTTTTAAAAAAAAACAGACTTCAAACCGAGCTAAAACCATGGAGCTGGTCTCATTGTTTCAAACTTATTTTTTAAAGGCTTTCTCGAATCTGTTTAAATATTCAGGCAACACACCTGCATACAATTCATCAATTAAGGCCACTTAATCGCTACAAAGTAAGTTGGTGGCACAGCTAACATGTGTAATCATTAAAACATAGACTGTGTTTCAAACTAGCATTGCAATCTTTAATAAAGAATGTTCCCTTCTTGCATGAGATGCCCCCATCATAATTATATGAGATACTACAGTGGCGGCCAGAAACTCTATGACACCAGATAACATTCCTGCTATCATATAGGCGCATATACCAGGCTTTTGAATGGCATTAGAATACATGAGGATTCCTAGAAGCGCCTAGGATGGGGAGCGTTCTCCCCTGGCTCACCGCGTATGACTATTTCATATCGGCTGGGAGGGGGCTGTCTGTTGAGGTGATTGACACAGGCCCACATTAGGAGGTGCTTTTGGAAATAGGTCCACGGAGACTTTGACAGAATGGGTCTGGAGGAGGAACGTTGCCTCCTTGAGGAACGCTGCCTTCTTAACCCCACTCATTTGTATGCCGATGCGCTGCTAGCGAGCTCCGCTTGGAAAGGCTGGGGCTTCCAGACTGCTTTCCCCTCGACACGCCGCAACGCAGACATGGTCTCGCTAAGGACCTGTGACGATATGCAGCGCGGAATACCGAATCAAAATGTACCCCAATTAATAATCACATAGTTCATCTTTTGGACTCGTGTGTGTGTGTGTGTGTGTGTGTGTGTGTGTGTGTGTTGAAGACGTCTGCAGCAGTGCTGATTTTCTAAAAGTTTCTGTTAACCAAAGTTGAGATTCGCTTTAATTTTTTGCCATCTAGCACACTGTGTCAAATTTGTCAAGTTTCAACTTATTTGGAGAAGATGGCACAGCCTGTGCTTTAGTTCCATCACTCTCAATCATAAAAAAAACACATTACATTCGGTTTTAGATCTTATTTGTGGTCCCAGAATTAGCGGAATAACATGTCAAAAACCAGACAATTTCCTGTCAGGTAAAAAGATAGAATATCACTTTACCCTGTTGTGACTTTGAACTGTGGAAGACTCTAACAGACAGATTGTTTTTGTCAGGGAACTAAACGACCTCTGACCCCACCAATCGTTTCTCAAACCCCCCTACTATTCTTCTAAAAATATTTCCCTTAGAACCAGACTGATAGAATTTACAAGACCCCGTGTCACTGAGAAGACATATTACCACAAACATACGGTACACATTTTTCTGTCTTTGTCGTTCATAGGGAGATATAATTCAGCAAGCATGGAGGTCCAAGGTTAGCCTGGTATATTTGAGCATGCCTAATGAAAAGCAAAATAAAAGGTGCCTTGTCTGTTGTTTGAAATCATCTTTGTTTTGTTTTGGGGCGATATTACATGTGCTGCCACTAATTATACACGCTAGGCGGCTCTTCACACAAACCGAAATGAAACCTCGACCGTTTTTGACATATTCATTTAAAGTTGTTAATCATATGTAAATATGCAAAGCAGGTCCCAGTGGGCTTTCTTTGATATGCAAATAGGAAGTGCAAACAAAGGTGGAGGAGATGAAGATTTTTCTTCCCAATGTAAGAAAAATCTCAAAGGAGGTATTGTCGCCAAACCCTTATCCAAAATAATGTGAATGCTACTTTTAAAGCTATAATGTACAATTTTTTCCCCCCGACCTGCTTTAATACACTCTCCATCTCCAAACAAAAGCCATTGAGAATCAGTGAGCCATGGCAAAGAAATGTACCCTGGTATGCATCCGGAAATGTTTGTTGGTGATTTGACCACAGTGATAAGAGTGGCAGCACCTTGATACGGATCTCTTACTTCCTGTTGGCTCTGCAGCCGTAGCATGTAAACAGATGTGCCACGGCTGTCTCCGACCCACTCCCCCTTACCCTGTCACAACAGCAGCGTTCAGCCCAGTTATCAGTTTGATGGGATGTAAAGGGAAGGTCAGTGTTTCCATAATTCACCGTTCACAGTAAATCACACTCTATGATCTGTCCACACACTCAGGGGGGGCTATCAAGGGGGCTCCATGACCGTAAGGCTCTGTGGACGGCCCATCCGCAGCGACCTTTCACCCCTCTATCCTATGAGGATTTACATTTTTTGGGGGGGGTGAAATTTAAAGTAAAGACTGATGCTGTCTTACATTACGGTACGCGAAGAAAAATAAAACTTTGCTAGAACTACAACGTGTGTCAATTCGATCCCATAATCCTAATCCAGTGGGGTTTTAGCTGTGATAATTAGCCCTCTCTCTCTCTCTCTCTCTCTCTCTCTCTCTCTCTCTCTCTCGTTGCATGCGTCTGGAAGTCCATACGTCCTGTGTGAGTGAGCCAAGGGGAGCTATAACTACACATGATCTCGGCTGGTTCCGCCACGTCGTCACGGTAGCCAGCGGAGGGAGACAGACTTTTATTGACAGGAAGCTGTCAGCGGGAAGACAGCACCACTGTTCATTTCCAATTTCACTCCCCAGATTGGAATGCCGGGGCCGCTCTCTCTCGGGTGTCTCCGGCACCATTTTCCCAAGTCATGAGGTGGAAAACATGATTTAATTCCCGTTCAATGACTTTCATCACAAGATCCGTCTCCCCCCCAAATGGTCTCCGCGCGACTTCATATTGGGGAAGTAATTGCGCATTGCTGTTGATGGAGCATTGTAACAAAAGCCCATCAGCAAACTCGTAGCGCAATGATAAAAAAAAAAAAGCCAGCGGTGGGAAATTGTATGCTACGTTTGCTTTGAAAAATGTTGTGTTTCTCTCACCGCCAGGGCAATTCAGAGAGTTTAATCACCTGTTACGAGCTGTCTGTCTCTGTCACTGTTTTTTTTTTTTTAAGAGCCAGCACCATATGATTTGCTGTGTGTGTGTGTGTGTGTGTGTGTGTGTGTACACTCTAGATACCTTGAAGTGTGTTTATGTGTGCGTGTGTGTGTGTGTGCGTGTGTGTGTGTGTGTGTGCATGTGTGTGAGAGACAGAGTGTGAGGGCATGCAGTGGGCCTCTACTGTACCCCTGTCCTTCCGACACTCCGTCCACCAGTGCTACAGTCCCCTGGTCACTGACTTTGCCCCGTGCTGATGTCTCA
>JAVQIZ010111256.1:0-13503 GCA_036023535.2 Galaxias brevipinnis
GCTACGCCTTGCAGTCACGTGAAAAGTAAACGAAAGACTCGAAAGACAGGACAGGAAACAGAAATGAGTAGTTCACCCCTCGACTGGGTCTTCGGGTCTGTCTGAGTAATTCGTTCAAAAGATTAGTTCACCCCTCGAATGGATCTTCGGATCTGTCAGAGTATTTCGTTCAAAAGATTAGTTCACCCCTCGAATGGATCTTCGGATCTGTCAGAGTGATTCATTCAAAAGATTAGTTCACCCCTCGAATGGATCTTCGGGTCTAAGTCTTTCGTTCACTAGTCATTTGATTGCTGTATAGGCTAGGCACGAGAGATCAGGAAACGTAATTTAGCAGTTCACCCTTAGGTACTGAGTCTTTCGTTCACTTGTAACGTGACTGCTTCATGCTTAAATTATGACAAAGTTCATAATTGTTATGGATTTTTGGATTATTTCACGTCAGGTCACATTACCCCCCCCTTCCAATGAACGAAAAGACTCGAGAAAAGATTCGTTCATTTTACTGAACGAGAGTTAAAGAACCGATTCACTAAAATGAGCCGATCTTCCCAT
Source organism: Galaxias brevipinnis (assembly GCA_036023535.2). Classification (NCBI taxonomy): domain Eukaryota; kingdom Metazoa; phylum Chordata; class Actinopteri; order Galaxiiformes; family Galaxiidae; genus Galaxias; species Galaxias brevipinnis. Next base: position 556 of record JAVQIZ010111256.1, read on the forward strand.
CACTACTAGTAGTTGTCCCACGACACATCTCGTGAGACATAAATCCAGCTGCCTTGGAACAGAGCCAGATTTTGATGAAGTTTCCTTTGTCGCGATATTACCAGACGGCGATCTTTGTTGACGTCATAGTCTGCGCCCTGTTCAATTGTATTTGTTGTCTACAGCGTTAAAGTATCGGCGTATTTATTGTCAGTGATGTTCACAATGCCTAGGAAACAGCGGCTAAGAATGCTAATTACTGAGCGGCTGTCAGCTGCTGCTAACGAAATCTTTAAGGTTGTAGAAAGAACCATAGAAGAGTACGAGGAGGAGTTTCGCTGTTCACAGAGAGAGAATACCCACCAGCGTAAATTGTTGGATCTTCTTAACCCTAAAATGCAGTTGCGCAGAACCGGTTTGTTGCTTTCGTTAAATCAGATACTTTAATAAGCATGTAGGCCTATCAAAAATATTTTGATTGATGTGCTTGGTTACTTTTGAGGCGCTATACGTACATTTTGCGTTTGCACTTCAGGCTGCTGTGCAGACTTTACTAGGATTCTTCAGGCTTTTCATTAATTAAATATACAATCAGAATATCTGTACTATATAGTTAGAGGATATGTTCGTTTGAAAAATCCGACCAGTGGCTTTACAATTCTCAATCGAGTGGGTCAAGAATGAGTCCGGAAATGTTAGCATTTTTTGCACTATATGGTATGGGTTCCCTCATCTCAAAGTCAATGTGTTTTTTTTATGGGTTTGTGGTTATACAAATGAAATAAGGCCTGTGGTTAGCACAAACTTACGAGATTTTCATGTTTTGGTCTACTACATAAAATATGTCAGTATATAGCCTACCCCATTCGTGAATTTTTAAGCTTTTACGTGTTTTAAAAAAGGCTGTTAACAAGTGTCTTAGGGACGGAGCTAAGGTCTTGGCGCAGAGGGGCGGAGATCTATCAAATGGGCCCTTTGAAAAAAGTATTTATTTATTTAATGGGCATAACTTTTACTATCCTAATGTGATGGAAGCAAAGGGGCCAAAGTACCAGCACAGGCTATATTTAGCACAATAAGATGATTCACATTTCACAAACAAATAGTGACAGACAAAACTAGGAAATAGGATGCTAGTGCTCTTTAGAAAATTTATTTCTAGCCTTGGGCTAAACCTAAAAATCCGATTGTTAAAAATGAAACTTGCACTGGTACATTAACGCAAAACGACGAACAACTTCTATACGCCTCTGTATCAACCACGACATACAAAACCCAACCAGCACAAATGCACACACATTTGACAGTGCACGGTCAAGTAGCTTAGCTAAAGGCTGTCTGTCTTCAGTGCAGCCTGCAAACATCATCGGTATATGATCACGGACATGTCTAGGCCATGCCTGATATTCTGGCATAGCTTTATCATATTGAAAGCATATAAAAAATGGGCAATTCATGTCTAATATGTACTCAGAGGAATCGAAGATGTCTAAGCAGTGGGCTAGTGATGATCCATGCAAAATCCACAAATAATATTAATCAAAAGAATAAGGTCCAACAGGCTGGCGGTGAACTGATGAGACCACTGATGATGGTCCAATAACACAAAAAGCTGAAAACAAATAAACGAAAGTGTCAACTTTGCCTTAGAGTAACAATACAGTTAAACTCTAGTTAGAGTGCACCCGGTTTATGCCTGTTCTCAATTGTAACAAGCTAACTATTGTGAAAGGTTTCAGACAACGGCGTCATATATCAGAGACGGACAATGACCTCTGTGTCAATCAAATGTGATCGTCAAAATATGACGACCGGACACTAGCACATTACCTACGTAAATCAGTTTGTCAAGATTTTTATTAAACTCACGTTTGATTGATTTGACAATTTTATGAAATGTTATCTGAAATCCGATCAAAATTAAGCTTTTTAGCCTGCCAATGAACAAGCCAAATAAATTAAAAAAATTCTGAACTCACCAACTGCAGTATTCAAGAGCTGCATTCAAGTTTACCGCGGCCAGGGAGCAGCAGGCCAGCCCAGCGCAGCTGCCAAGGCGCCCCCTAAAGGGGTTTCTGACCAACAGCCGCTAGGGGGGAAATGTTGAAGATGTGTTTTTGATGATGTTTATAAATGATTTCTTGTCAAATGTTTATACTATTGCATAACATGTACTGTATATTTTAAAATGATTAGATTTCAGCATGGACTTGGTGAGAGTGGGCTAAGGGAGGTCGCCACCTTTGCCCAGCTCCACCACTGAGTGGCTAAATTAAACTATAGTTTAGAGGTTGTCGGTGGTAAGCGTGCAAAATTAAATTACAAGTTTGAAGTTTAGTGGTCCTGTACTTAGTTTATAGCCCAATGTTAGCTTTTTACTTCTGACGATTGCCTTTACGCTTAAAAAAATCTCAAAATTGGTGTTAATTTGTGAAGATTATTTTGCTGAACAAAATGTGTAAGTATTAACTATTCTTTGCCACAGAGCCTATTTTATGCAATAATCCAAAATCCAATAGAAAAATCCCTTTGACTTTTTGTCGAGGGAACCCATGGCAATGCTAACTTCCGGGTTGGCCTACAAAAATAAGTCATCCCTGACCCTCTGTTTCACCAACACTTACAATTCGTTTCTGGTTTGTAGAGCGAGACGGTTTCCTTTTAGCATGCTAACTTGTTCTTAACGTGTTGAACTGTGACTTTATATATCAACGTTTTGGACAACGCTTCAAATAAAAAAATACACCCATCAATTTTTGCTGGCCTCTGATCCGCTCTAAAACCATTTCCTGCGCTGCTCTGTGCAACCGCCTATCCATTGCTCTCGTTCCTAGCAAGCTAGCTAACGTTCGCTTTGGGTTTAGTCTTCCAAGTGATCTGACATTTAGTTAGTTATTTAGTTTGTTAGTTTATTTGCAGGTTAGTTCGTTTAGTTAGTTAATATAATCCTTACTTGTTGGAAATTATATTTTTTTATGCCATGTCCAGCACAGGCAGAACTTGAGGACAGCATTGACTGTGTTTTGTAGCTGCAATTCTTTGTACACTATTCGGTTGTGGTCTATATGAGACTCTATCACAGTGTAAAGCTAATTCTTAGTATAGCTTCCAGGCTGGTGCGTCCATGCACATCCACTGTGGCGATTGGCAGCTATGTGTGCTAACCAGCTAATAACCTGCTAGCTGCAAGTTTTAGTTTTTGATTGCCAGCATCATTTATGTTAGTGGTTCATTTCAAAATGGAGGCTGTCATTGGAGGTATATGTGTAAGAATACATTTAGAAGTGTTTGAACACTTCGCTCCTGAAGTTGTGTCATATAATTTACTACATTTCCCCCCTTAATACCACAGAATAGTGATCAGTAAATAGACATACTTGCTTAATGTATACAACCATTATTTTTGCCTTTGTTGTTTCGTTACAATTTTGTAGCAGGAACTTCTGCATCTCATTCCATCAGTCTAACTGTTACCATGGTAATATTGTGCAGAACTAGACATCCTGCAGTGTGTTAAAAAGACCAAACTAAAATCCTCATAGGGTATTATTTTATTTGGCCTTTTCCTCATAGGGTAGCACTTCAGGCTTTGTGCTGTAGACTTTTGCCAAAAAAAGAGAACACCATATTTGAGAGACAATGGGGGTAACTTACCAAAACAAATGTCAAGATCAGAACAGATTTTGTAATAGATTGGTAAAGCTGGCCACTTTGTGTTTCTAAATTAGTTACCGACTGATCGCTGTGAGTTTGAGAATTCTGGGAAGTTTAACTACCTTGTCTGACGCTAGCACTGACAATCATCCACATCATGTTTTTAGGTTGAAGCTTAAATCAGTAGATTTAGCATCTTTAATTTCTACCTAGTCCCCTTTACTTTTGCCTCAAGTCACTTGAAGTTCTGATTGTCTTTCCCTCCAGATCCCCAGACATTCACTTTGTCTAAAGAGGAGGTTCCCCCTGAGCAGCAGCAGCAGCACTGTGAGCAGGAGAGGAGCCCCAGTCTGGACCTGGAGGACCCAGAGCTCCCACAGATTAAGGAGGAGGATTCCCCTGAGCAGCAGCACTGTGAGCAGGAGAGGAGCCCCAGTTTGGACCAGGAGGACCCAGAGCTCCCACAGATTAAAGAGGAACAGGAGGACCTCTGGACCAGTCAGGATGGAGAGCAGCTTCAAGATCTGAAGGAGGAAGAGACTGATACCGAAGACTCCATTTTGAGTTTTACAGTGAGTGGTGATTGTTTTCAGAACATGCTTTCACAGCATTACCAGTCACAGAGTGTGGATAACAGAGAGGGAGACCCTGTAGCTACCACCTCAACAGAACCTGATGGAGAGGACTTTGGAGGACCAGATCCAACCAGTGACTGTCAGCCCCCTTCTTCAGACTGTTCAGTAGAGGAGGATGAAGCCAGAGGCCAGACTCACGCTCGAGGGAACAATTGCTCCAAAAAGTTTAGGAATTGTTATGATTTAAAAGAACACTCTGGGACTCACAATGGAGAGAAGCCGTACATTTGCAGTGTTTGTGGCAAATGTTTTGGTCGAAAGTCCTATATGAAATGTCACCTGAAGACGCACACTGGAGACAAACCACACACGTGCAGTGTCTGCTTTAAAGGATTCATTGACAAGAGTTCCCTGACAAGTCATATGGTAACACATACTGGAGAGAAACCCTTTACCTGCAGTGTGTGTGAGAAAGGATTCGTCGACAAGAGTTCCCTGACAAGACACATGAGGACGCATACTGGGGAGAAACCCTTCACCTGCACAGTGTGTGGGAAAGGATTTGGTCTCAGTGGAAGTCTGTCGATTCACATGAGGACTCATACTGGAGAGAAACCCTTCACCTGCAACGTGTGTGGGAAAGGTTTTGGTCAAAGAGGGACCCTGTCATATCACATGAGGACCCACACTGGAGAGAAACCATTCAGCTGCACAATCTGTAAGAAAACGTTCAGACATAAAGACTCAGTAGAGAGTCACATGAGGACCCACACTGGAGAGAAACCATACAGTTGCAGTGTTTGTGGAAAGAGGTTTCCCTATAACATCAGTCTGAAACGCCACACAGACTCTCACTGTAAAGAGAGACGGATGGTTGAAATGACGAGCGTGCGTGGAGAAAGTCCACCGTAAAGTTTGACAGGAAACAGCATGAAGAGTAGGGTTGGGTACATTTCACATTTGACCCGATACCTCTATCCATCCTTGGAATTCGGTACCGGTACCCAATGTTACATTTTTTTGTACTTTACTTACACATTCTGAAAAGGATACTTAAACTTCTTAGCAAAAGAAGTCTGTTTTTAAATGTTGGTCTATAATTACATACCTAAATTAATCATCCAATAACTGAAGACGTTTAAGTGTCATATGTAAGTGTGTAGTATTATTGGAAAGCTAATACAGTGTTATTTCTTAAGATGTGCATTTTTTTTGTTGAGGCAATTGGCTACACTAAGTGGGTTTTTCTTACATTGTTTCATCTTTAAAATATAATAAATCAATAGTGTCCTATGTCAGTCAACTTTGAATATTCATTGAACAAGATGTCTATACCATGTTTCTGCAAAGCGTAGAACTTGTATGGCAAAGGGCTGATAACCTACAGGGCTTTTTATAAGTGGCTGATAGCTGGAAGTGTTCCAGTGTTCTAATTTAGCAATCCATCAGAATGGTATATTATTGGCTACAGAACGTTTTTTTTTAGGTTTAACCGTAGTTTAATATGAATGGCTGGTTGTGTCACATTAACTGAACACCTTGGGGGGCTGCTCGGCCAATATCAGTCAGATTACTTAGAGATTTAACTAGCTTTTAAGATCATTTATTGAGTGCGATGGTAACGATCACTCCCGTGAGAAAAAATAGGGACAGTCTCGTATACACCGGGTGTTTACATATTTCTTGTTGCAAGCAAGACAAAATCCAAACAAACACTCCAGCTATCTAGTGCTGTCTCCATGTGCCTCACTCTTCTATGCAGGGGAATAGGGTGACTCAGGGTGAGATTGCATCTTGCTTTTGTCATAGTTTGGATATCTAACCCTACAAAGTATTGCACACCCAGTTTTCCTGTAACTGCAGCTTGTTAGTTGATTCTAAGTATAACCCACAGGAGACAGTTTTTGGCTTGCTAGCGGGGGGACATAATCTTGTTTTTGTAATCTCTCTCTCGCTCTCTCTTCTCAACTAGACGTGTTCTAAGGTACTGAAATTTGGCACAGTTTTTTTTCCCCGTGAGCCGGTACTAAGTAGTATCGACGTAATTCAGTCGCTTCCCTGTAATAAAGTTCTGTTATTTCACCACAAGTTGTAGATTATTTTGAAACCTGAATCATATTTGAGGTAAATGCTTTTATAAAGAATTCAACTTACATTTTTCTACATTATACCCGTCACCTGTACGGGACGCTTCCCACATCAACGGCTTTTATTATTACAAAAATAGCCTTCTTTTCCATCTTCTACGATACGGAGCGACAGATATCATATATGATATACCAAGGTGGGCAAGTTAATGTCATAAACCTTAACCCTATCTGCAATACTTTATTAATTTCACTAGGGAATTATAGCGAATAATGAACCCTAGTAGGGTTAGGGTTAGGGTTAGGGTTAGGGTTACCCTACCTGTATTAAATAAATAACAATAGTGCAAGATAAAGCACCCGATTGGCCATACATGTTGCCAATGCGGAAACAATTAGTTAATTATATAATTGGAAATAGCCAGGGAACTAGATAGCGTGGGAAATATAAAGACGCTTCTCAGATTGGGCGGCATTATGCCTTCTTATTCTGGTAGTTGCTGTGTGCCTAGATATAATAATTTAAATGTTTATACATCCAATGACTGGTGTTCTGGAAATAGGATTTCTACTGAGTGTGTGATAAAAATCTTTAAAGTCACTCGTTATTTGACTTATTAGCGTCTATAGAGAAAAGCACATAATTCTGTATTGTCCAATTAATATTACTTTCACATAAGTCATTGATTTGGCGGGTGAGAGATAGTGAGTACTGTAATATTATTTGATAACGATATAAATCTATCCCTGAACAAATAAAATGAATAATAGTATTACTAATCACTAGTATTGATAATAAAATAAAAGGTGCCCCTTAGAGAGCTAGTTGACTGATCTCTTGAACAATCATTCAGGGAGTGCTATTTCTGACCGCTCGGCTCGCCTCCATATAGATGAGGAGGGGGCCCCCTCGACCTGAAAAGGGTTGGGTCATTCCCGAATCAAGACTAGGGACTCGTGATTCAATGGGAGACTGGCTGACCCTAGCCTGAAAGACCTACGTAGAGGGGAGTGTTAGACTTGAGGCGGTGGGGGGAATTGGCGACAATACCCACCTCTCAAACGCGAGTGTGCATTTAAAATATTTCAAATTTAGTGGCTGTGAAAACCAAAAGGCGGAGATAATTATCATAGGAGAAAACGCCGTTTTTTACGCCGTCAGAGGTGACACAAAACGACGTAAAATACGCTGCTCTAAAGACAATACATTAATAACACCGTAAAGGCGGCTTTGTGTTGCGCATTTTACACAGTTTTTGACGCTGTTTTTTATCACAACGCGTCTCAAGACGCGTCTCCAAGTGTCACAACGCGTCTCAAAGACGCGCCAGAAAGTGGCGAATTGTGACCCATTTGGCTTTCCATACAGTTTCTCATAAATATCAGACACTTCACTGCAGACGCGCTCACTCAAAAATACTTTCTTGCTTGTGTGGCAAGGTGCGTTTTGCTATGCAGCTGGCTAAATTATGGATTAGGGTCCAAAATGTACTTTTTGGTTTACCATATGCAACACCTGCTAAAGTGGCTGCAGATGAAAACAATTTACCTGCTTGACAGATTTTTTACCAGATAAAAACAGTAAATAGCTTTTTGCTATTGCAATTTACTATTGATACTATTTATCACGTCATCTTGGTCTCCTAAAGCAGTGGTTCCCAATCCAATTCTCAAGTACACCCCGCCATTCCAGGTATTTAATCTTCCCAGTTTCTAGCACACCTGGTGTAATTAGTCTCATACAGCGAGGCCTTGAGTAATTGCACCAGGTGTGCTGGTACAAGGGACTATGAGCCTTAATAGGTTTGCCGCTCTCTCCCTTGTTTGGTATATTCCTACTCCACTCTGATCGCCAGACGGCACTCCGCCGGTCTGTTACAGATCCTAGATCTGATACAACAGCACTAGTACTTGCAGATCATGCGCTGATCACGCCGTGGGTCAACTAAGCACAGGCACCCGCGCGCGTGTGACAGATTGTTTGGGAAAACAATTATTTGGAAGTGAGTTTTGATAAAGTTCACTATTGAACCATGGCCTCAGACTTGGAGGTGCTGACTCTCATCCCGACCGCTTCACACTCAGCTGCAAATCGCCCCAGTGCATGCTGAAGGTCACAGTCTGAAGAAGCCAACAGAACCACATCCCAGAAGCCCCTGCTCTGCAAATCTACGCAGAGACATTTACGTGCTTCTCCGCAGAATTATTAACGAGGCTTCAGTCACACATTTGTATAATTGCCACCTAGTGGCTAGTTTGGCACACCCTCAAACAGCCAGTCAGAGCAGAGGCCGGGATGTTTGCGAGAAAACGCTGTTGCGAAGGCAAATTCCCTTTGTTTGGCCAGCCTACAAATCAGCGCAGACTGAGCTCGTCGAGTCTGCCCTACTAAAGCACAATTTGCGAGCTGTACGAGAGCAAATGAGTCTTCATTTGCTTTGTTGTTGGCAATAACCTAACATTAGTTAACTTCTAATCTGCCCAATTCGCCAAAAGCACCCACTTCACTCAAGCCTGCTAGCAACAAAAATCAAGCATTCAGGGCAGTTTTCTACAATACAAAGTAGCTGCCTAATGGTGCAGCTGTGTTTTAAAACCAGGTATACACAATCAACTTTGGCTGCAGGCAGCTGCAACATTTTGGCTAGGCGCAAATTAAGTGAACCACAGCATCAATTTACTACAGTTGGCAGAAAAGCAAAAAAAAAAGAAAAAGACATTGAGGTTTTCCCCAAATCACCAAATAAACACGGTTCAGTCAGTGACATTTCCTTATGTCGAGAAAGCTTTCAAGGTCTCCAACTCCTGCACTCCCTTTAACAATGAAATGCACTAGCTCTTGTCAGTTGCCCACATCCACACGGAAACAGATGGTTGGATTTTTTAAGTAACATAGTTGCATTTATAAATTAAAAAAATAATGCTCTGAGACAATTGTGAAAACAGGACCGTTTCATTAACAGTAGTGAAGTCGACGTGCAAGTGCATCTCTGCAAGTGCCGAGATTGTCTTATCCTTCTAGGTGAAATTAAAATGGCGCAATTTGAAATAAGTTTAGGCCTTATTTTCCCAAGAGCCTTTGCTTCTAACAGTACACTGCTACTGTAGTCATATTCAACTGTTCGAATGCTTGAGCAACAGTTGAGATTCCCAGAATGCACAGTTTTTCCACAGCATTGCACTGTATAACCCAATTACAGTAGGTTACGGTTGAAATTTCCCTGTAAATTTACAGCATTTTTTTTTAAGTATCACTTTCCTACCGTGTGCTGTTTTCATTTGAAATCGGCCAGAATGTCTGGTCCAGTACAGATGTGATTGACAACTGATTGAAAGAAAAATAGTTTACAGGTTCAATACTCATGTTCTAAGGATAGAAAATGAGTTAATTTCAGGATTTACAATTAAACAATCATTTTATTTGGTTTTCATTTTTACGCTAACAAGTCTTTGATGGCTTTCATCTTGCTTTTGTACAGATTATCACTAACTTTATGATTGCATACATAGAATGGTCTGGGTCCCTTCTAATCCTGTCATGTGTGGGCAAGAACTGTAGTTTTTTCTCATCTGAAAATTATAGATTAAAACATTACTGTTAATGTTAGGAGAGAATATAAGCCTATCCAGAATTAATTGACCTATGCAATATCACTGAATGTGGGTACTAATATCTGAATTATGGAGCTGATTCAACAAGTGAGGTCAAAATTAGGGAGGGAAATGGTTCTAAAGTTAAAAGGGAGAAAATCCCATTGAAACAGTCAAGGAAGAAGTCAGAATGTTAATAGTATTCCAGTAACTGGTTCAACGTTTCCTCCTAGGATTACTTGCCCTTCAGGCCTGCTGTAACATTGAGATAAGAAGACCTGCACTGCAAACCTCCCGCCTCAGTCCTCCCCTTTCTCATCTGGTTCAAGACATTGACAAACCCCTGTCCCAGTTGGTTCAAGAATTAGTCCAAGCACAGTCCCGTCTAGTACATGACATAGCTCGTCACCAGCCCTCACTGGAAATAAATCCTGCTCTTTCATCTTCAATCCAGGATGTAGATCGTCCCCAGCTTCCTGTGGATGTGAACCATGATACAAAGGAGGACCAGGGTAAGGGTACCTCTCTCATTCAGGGTGTTGCACAACCCCAACACTTTCAGGCTCTAGACGACCACCATGGAGAGCAAGACACTACAAACATAGAGTTGGGGAACCATGATGGGCCACAAGGATTAGACAGCTCTCAGCAGGGCTCCGGATTCTACATCATGGACACAGAAGAAACAGAAAAAGAACGGGAAATCAAGGAAATAAGAGTAGTAGAGGAAATAGAAGATAAGGATCATCTTTCAAACCAGCCTGATGCGAGAGAAGACAACCACACAACACTGGATTTGGACTCACTAATTGGTTGGTATCAAACATAAACAGGAATTTGGGGACAACAGTGAGGGGACAGACTGGTTCATAAAAAAAATACTGTCATAAAATATTTTTTCAAAATACCCACAAGGTATTTATTTCCCTCATAAACTAGATTTTCTTGCTGAATCTTTGTAGATTCGAAACTGAACAACAATTTAATTGATCCTTCTGTCCTTACAAACTGTGCTAAGATTAAAAACCTCAATTGGCTTTTAATGACTGACGACAATATTTGACTCATCTTTTCTGGAGTCCAGTAATACATCCAATACTCATAAGCAAACACAATATATTATCGTTCATAACGCGTTTGATGTGTTTTTTGTTTTTAGGTTACAGTTCATCCTTTTTCCAGACCTCCAGCTCCCCTTTGGTTGAGACCCAACAGCCCAAGATCTCCTCTCTGGCTCCAGTACCTGAGACTGGGGAACTGATGGAGCAGGGGTCCCCAGTCCCTGATGTAGGCCATTTTGAGAGGGACCTGTGGGAGGGGGAAGGAGAGGATGAGGGCCAGGCTAGTGGATATGGACTGGGCCAGAGGCACACAACTACCAGTCCTGGTGCTGTGGGAGCCCCACGATCCACAATCCCCAGCCTAGTCTTAGATCCTATTCTAGGGTTGGTGGAGCACCGTAAAAAGGACTCTTCAGCCCACCTAGAAGGTAGTTATTCATACATCTATTCACGCCCGCTTTGATCTTTTTGCCTCTACCTTTCTTCGATTATTTCTTCATTCTTCTCTCATCTACTTTCTCCTCTGTTCCTATATTATAACAAATTGTACGGACTGAGTTATAAGGTACCTTCACAAAGAGGGAGAGGGATACTGCTCTCCAGACGATCATGCCCATTCAAGCTCGAAGGGGGGCGGGGACATGGACTTGTGCCCCACCAGATTATTGATATATCTAGATTTTTTTTATTACTATTATTTTTATAATATGTAGTTTTAATCGTTATATATTTGTATGAGTCAAACGTATTTCTCTAATTACGTAATAATTTATCATACCCCAACAAAACGTCACACACACACACCCTTTCCCTCTAGTATTTGTTGCTTCAAAAAGTTGCAGGATGAAATTGGTACATCAGGTACGCTACACGAACACACTCATCAGCACTGTTTTATGCGCTAATGCGAGGGTAGATCAAGGCATGTGTGTTGCTGAAGTGGTTAGTAGAGTATTAATCCCTTTTTTAAAACGTGTGAAAATGAAATGCAATTAGTTTATACAAATGTTTCCATGGTTTGCTTTGCAAGATAGTTAGTAGCCTACCAGCTACAAAGAGCAATCCCTCAATCCGGTTGTTTAGCCTTCTCTCCTGGCTGGCTTGCTGGTCGTGACTTGTAGCCTACATATCCTTTTTAATATTGGTAAAGGAGAGCTGTGTGAATCTTATGACACTCTGATTGTTTTTACCACAACCATCACAGGTTATAGTTAGCAAAACACTGAATTCCATTGGATATATCCAGGTCCAGATGCAGAGGAAAATCTTCACATTCTACAAAAAAAACAACCGAAAGCCACATCCCTGTCCTTAAGCAGGAGGAGGTTGTTAGTGCAAGAGGTAGTTATCTTAGGTGACATTTGTAGAGATAGACTATTTTCCCTTCATGGAAATGTCTGCAGATTTAATTGAAATATTTGTTCCCTCTTTCATATGACAATTTCAGATCAATCACACCCTTTTCCACCAAAACGAACCTAGAACCAATTCCGTGCCGGTGCTAGATCCAGTTCACCCACGGTTCAATTTCCGAGCCTTAGAAGAACTGTTTGCTTTTCCACCCAATATTATCCGGCTGCGGCCTGGAGACCAGGGGGGCGCGGCGTGAGGAGGTGCGGCGTGAGGGGGTGCGGCGTGACGGTCGTGGCCCCACCCCACGGATAAAGAAAAAAGTAGCGGCGTGAGGAGGTGCGGCGTGAGGGGATGCGGCGTGAGGACCGTGGCCCCGCCCCATGGATAAAGAAAAAAGTAGCTCCATTATATCCAGGTTAAAGTTTATAACAAAAGGTGTATCCGACGCAGCAGTAAGTTATTTCTTTTTGAAGTACTATGTCTGATGTTTTATCAAATAGTAAACGTTATGTAGCTCAAGGTTTTATTTAGGATTATTGCAACTGACATAGCCAAAGCCAAGTTATTATTTTTGTAAATACTAAACAGCATGCATTGACTATAGACAGAAGCAGACCAACAGCAAGTTTCAATGACATAGAAACGTGA
>JAVQIZ010111264.1:0-11711 GCA_036023535.2 Galaxias brevipinnis
ACAAATACAATAAAGAAACGTCAAATGACAATATTATTTATATATATTGAACTATAAAAAAATGCAATGTATAAAGCTTGTTTATTACTCAAACTAATGCATTTTCACTTCGCTAACAAATAGTTGGACACTTCCTTATGAAACAGATGATGAACACACTTTAACAAGCCGGCATTGATAAGATAACATCTATTACAGGTCAAAAGTCAAATGGTGGTCACACACCCTTAACCCCAAGGTCAAAGCCTTCAATGTGAAAACATATTGTTAAATGGTCAAAATCGATGCTGTGTCTCCAGCAGTTGTCTTTCAGGTTAATGGTTCAGGATGGAAAATCATGGAGAACAAGAAAAATGCACTGACACACACACACAACACTTTCAGTGTCCATCACATAATAGTCACTTATTAAATGTACCTTTATAGTTTCTAAAACCTCAATGCTTCTTGAAACAAAATTCAAATTCAAAAATCCCCACTTTGCATTACACAACTGCCAGGAAAATGATATTCACCTTTAAGTATATATTCAAGAATGCTGTTTTGTAATAAATACAATACATGCATTGTTTCTTATGAATCCTATTATAAATGAAAGGTGAGACACCCTTTAAATTTGGGAAAAACAAACGATGTCAAGAGGCTTCTAGCTGTGAAGGTAAAGAAAGAGCGTTTTACTAATGAGGACGCATCCAGAGGACGTTCCGTTTGCTGTGCAGGCCATGGGCTTGGTTGTGGAGGCAAACACTGCGCTCTCGCTGCTTCCTCTTGGTCCCCCCTTTCGCTGTGTAGGAGAAAAGGTGAGACAGACCAAAATCCTCATCAATGCAAATGAGTGCCCAGAACTGGGGGGAGCCTCCTGACCCATGTCTCCCCAAAAACGCACAGACTTTCACCTCCAAATCCTGTTGTTTTACAAGGGCTACAGCTGCTGCATAAGTCCCCGAGAGGCAGTCGTATTCCTGGATAAGACCTCTGCCACCAATGCCGCAAGAGAAACTACTCGCGTTTTTAATTTGGTCACAGTAATTACATGATTATAAAGCGTGTGCCTCCAATCATCTCCCTCGACCCCCTTATTTATTTATTTTATATGGCACACACACACACACACACACACACACAAAATAGATGACACCCTTCTTAATGATGTTACTGAAAAATAAAATTGCATGCCATGCAATTGGCATCGTTTCTGGTTTTGTGTATACAGCAGACAGTAAAATAGCAGTTGAATTCAATCAGGGTAACTTGGCATCATTGACTGTGGCTCAGATTGCTGAGTTAGGAAGATACAAAGAAAGATATAGTGGTACTTCCAACCAAGGATAATAGGACCCATTGAACCACTATTTAACTTTTAAAAAATCCAATGCTCTGGCTATATTAGGGAACACTACCAAGGAGAAGCTGGTGTTGAACAAAGTGGAACATGTACGTAAACCAAATGTGGCCAGTGCCAGTCCAAGAAATCACACACAAATATGTTTTAACTGAGACTATTATATATTCTCCGGACAAACGTGTTGTCTATACATCATGTTTAAATTAAGGGTTTAACAAATGATGAGACTTTGATAGAGAAGGTTAGTATTAGTGCTTAAACTATACATTTTGAAACGTAATTCTAATAGAGGAAATACAATGTACTTTTTAAATGAGCAATTATAAACAAATCCATGCTAAAAAACATTTGGATAGTATTCAATTAATTTTTCTACTTTAACAAATGAGCATTTTGTTTATTGTGTATAAAACCACAACATACCAATTATTCAGTACTATTTGCATTTGTATTGCAATTTGCATTTTCTTTATGGGTTGCAGGGCATCAAGGAGAAAGCTCTGCACCAAAGACTTCAGAATTCCACACAATTTTCAGTGCAGTTGGAGAGGCATTGACATGCTTTTTTTTTCTTCATTTTTTCTTCAACTGCTCAGAGGTTTACTGTTGAGATCAGCTGCACCCAGTTCAAACCATTGTTTGATTAATAAAAGAAGGAAACAATGTATAATGCTCACCAGCACTCAGAAAACTAAAAAAGCCCTGCCATTAAAAATGAAGTGTGACATTCTGCGAGTGTGGTTGATTGACTCGGCTGAAGTTCTACTGTAACATTTCTATCATCTTTATTTATATTGGATGGCTCACGAGTCGGAACTCAAAAGAGCAGGAGGCACTGAGGAGATGTCACATGGATTTAAAACCGGGAGAAGCTGTGAACGTCTCGGCACACTCAACATCCTGACTATTATGTTTCATCTAAAAATAAAACACGTTCGACAAGGCTTGGTAGAAAGCATACTGTTCCAGAAAGAGTACAGTGTGAGCTCTAGACATGACAGTGCTGAGTGTGTTTGTAATGCAGAATACAATACACTGGCTGTTTCATTGCCCTTCCCATTACACGTCAAAGTAAATAGCGTAACAATCGGTATATAATAGCTCACATACTGGGCTTAGAATGCCAAAGACAATAAAATAGTACACTATTTTCTGCACAGGTAGATTTATAAAAACAGTTGTGGAACCTAACACAACCTACGTGCTCTTCTAGTTCTGGCCAGTGTAATTTAACACAAAAGCCCACATTCAGGCATAGAGTGGACATTTTAACAGGGGAAAAGAGCGTCATGTCTGACTATTGTAAGACAGGAAGGAAAGGACATGGAGGAAACACTCCTGCTGTGTGCGCGCCTGTGAGCCACAAGGGGCTGGAATGATGCATCGAGGGGGTGGGAATGATGCATCGAGACAAAGCAGGGCCCAGGCGACCACATGTCCGTGTGCATGCGCAACCAACAGGCTCACCCACCTACACACAAATACAGCTGAAGTGCTGAAGAAGGGGCAGCAGGTTCACACCATCTTTAATCAATTCACGATAATTTCCCCACACACAAATTAGATTTCTACAGTTCTAGAGTGGTAAAGAGCCATGACAAACAGCCATGAAAAAACATTCACATGGCAATAACAAAATTGATATACTTTTATATTGAATTGAATAACTAAAAGTTTAGAGAATGGGCCAGGCAACTAAGCTAGTTTGTTTCTAATCTTATTAGGGGTCCTCCTTTACCCTTGAAACCATTGCAAACATATTAAGTAAGCCCTGTGCTGTAACCCAGGCATTAATGTAGGTTCAATTAAATAGTTAGCCAGTGACAATGTAAATATAACAATGGTGTTGTCAATACAGCCATGTTTGTACATGGT
Source organism: Galaxias brevipinnis (assembly GCA_036023535.2). Classification (NCBI taxonomy): domain Eukaryota; kingdom Metazoa; phylum Chordata; class Actinopteri; order Galaxiiformes; family Galaxiidae; genus Galaxias; species Galaxias brevipinnis. The sequence goes on from JAVQIZ010111264.1 coordinate 3,221, forward strand.
CTATTCTATACCATAACCACTGTATTGTAATAGAGTCACATATTGCCTCCCTCAAAAAGGTTTATATTGTTTGGGTCGGATTATGCCAGCTTCATGCATTTTCTGCTGTATAATCAAATCGACAGACTGATTACTACAAAATCTATGTCATTAAAATACTAGATACAAAAATTTTTTTTTAATACTTTCCCGGAGAAGTTTTACATATTTCATAATAAACATATGTAGTAGTGCAATAGTTTAGAGAAATAACACATTTAATATAGTAAGGTGCCTGGTTGTGAACCATAAACACAGGACTCCAATAGGTCAACCTGGTATTTTGGCAAACAACAAGCACAACAGACTGTCTGTGATACAATACACAGACACACAATCCAGCTACCATGCTAAATTTCACATGGTGATTTTAAAAACTAGTGTGGTATAAACAATGTATGTTTCCACAACAATCGTGTCACTGACTGACATGTTTGCTGATAAGAGTGTCGGCTATAAAAAGACTGATCATCAATGAATTTCTAACCCGATAAATTAAATCCCTCAGGTTCAGGTGAGCTTTTTTCTTTTCTTTTCTAACTTGCTGCTGAGCTAGTAACATGTATATCGTCTATTATCCTAATGAATGGATTTGAAAGACATTTGTTTCGCATGTCATCTTGCAAAAACACTGAGCAACAAATATTACTAAAACGTAAAGCAAAAAAACACTCAATGATACAAATACAGTGCGAATTATTCAGTGAGAGACGAGCAAGCTGTCATGTGTCGGAGAAGTCTTCCGGTGCTGAGGGTCCTGAAATACATTGACTCTGTTTTGAGTAGTGCCTGGAAAAAAACCCCACAATATTTAATTAATTGAAAGGATTATTCATTTTTGTAAATATTTAGACAAACAATTTAATTACAATAATATATTACAATGTCCTGCATTTGCTTTTAGATAAATAAGTTGTCATATAATCATTTTAGTGAACAGGCATATTTGGGAACACCTACATACCCAGAATCTTAGTGTGACCTCTATTGCAGTTGAAAATACTCTGGAACCGAGGTTGAGTCAATTGGTTTTATGCGATGATCAGTAGTATTAAGAAAATGGTGTATATCCGACTGACAAGTTGATTACTCTTAAAATAACCTACTTCAAAAAGTCTTATGTGCGCCGCGCCGCTCGATTTCCGACTAGGGGTGCTTAGTGTGACAGTTGTCGGCATTCAGTCCATTTCAGCACCACTGCACCAACATGGTGAGTATGACAGCTAGCCAACAAGACTGGCTAGCTAGGTGTACCAAATAAGCAGGTTGCTCTGTTACAAGCTAAACACATGTGATGGTTTGATTTTGCACACATGATTAGTTCTGGCATTCCTCAATTTATACTTTAATGCTGTGAAACAAGTAACATAGCTGTCTCACCATTCATATGGGTGTGATCATTGATTTAGTGTTGGCTAACAAGCTAACTTGCTTGCTTAACTTGTGATAATCGTATTGGCTAGAACTACATCATATTGTTAACGTAGCTGATTGTACTTATGGAAACCATTTGAGGTTGGATTTCACGTTACACTGCTATGCATTTGTTTGTATATTCCCAAGGTTTAGGACTTTCATGCATGCTATGTATTTCTTAGCAGCAGCAAGGTGAAGTTGTATCTAACGAAGATCTTGTCTTAACCACAGTTTTTTTTTCATCCGTTTTTTATGACCTTCTAAATGTTTGTCCTTTTGACAAGAGGAAACAAAGGGAAAATTAAATGTTCTGCAAAAACAAAAACATCAATACACATGTTGACCTGTTGACCTGAATTGAACCTGTGTTAGAATTATTCTAGATTGTTGATTATATTATACTTGCTCATTGTAATGTGTGTATTCATATTAGCTGGTTAATATGCTTGGAGATGATCACGAGACCGGTTTGCAAACTCATGTGCCACCAGTACTTCACCCTGGTGAAGTTGTTTTGCTTAATTGCAAATAAATGAGGGCATTTAGAGCTTAGTATACAACTGTTGGGGTGGGGGGGGGTCTTAGCTTAGTATACAACTTACTATTAGTCCTAAACAAAATACTGGTCCAATTCTTCTGATTATTCTTTGCCTGGACCAGAAAACCTATAAATAAAACGGGTTAAATAATGAACTACATACTGTTTTATTAAACAAGATAGCTAGTTGAACCAGCTTTCCAAGCCATTTTCACTCCAAGTAATGGTTATTTTCTTTCATCTATCACCGCCCCCCAACGTCACAAATGTTGAATAGTCGTGTTAAACGCCTGCATATGTCAAGCCCGTCTCACAATGTAACTTTAAAAGTATATATATAGATTATATAAAGACTTTTAAAGTTATATTGTGATATGGGCTTGACATTTTGACAAACTATTGGCTTGCTAGGGTACTCAGTGTTTTTGTCATCAGGTTGTCATCAGCCACAGTGTGAAACTCATAGGTTCAGCCTAAGACTCTGACTGTCAGCTTGTTCTAACTCAGAGACATGTGGTACAGCGTGTGGGCCTTTGCTGTAGTTCTGTAGTTTGGGGCTTGAGCTCTCTGAAGTACCGGTTATCTCTGCTGGGCCCCCCCCCTTGGCTTTCATTTGGTCCCTGTGTGGAAGGGGCTGAACTGACTGGGCAAGATAAGAGTCCATGCTGGTTCAATTTTCCCAGGCCTTATATCTTCGTTGAGTTCCCTATGGAGAATGGTCAACATCCAGCCCAACTGTGAATGTTTGTGCTTTTGACCTATATAGCCTGAACATACTGTATGTTAAATGTACATTTGTTCTCGCATTGATAGGTCATTTTCTCTATGTATTTAAGAAGTAAAGTAAATGGCCACATAGCTTGGGATAAACTGTCAATTTATATTTAGGAGATGCACTTTTTCCCATGGCTGTTCAGGGGATTGTGGAGGCCCTACCTATGATCAAACGACATGGTGGTATGGAAAACAGGTAAAAGCTGAGGTCCATACTACTACCTTTTTCCATGTTTCTTTTGACCTCCCGCTGTCACTAAGTTGTAGGTGTGTGCTTTCTGTCAGTGTGAAACAATACCTGTTTGGTTGGTAGTTACAGTGACTTGATGGAAAAAAGTTACATCAGTAGATTTGGCAGACTTAAACTGTCACATCAAACTAAAGAGATTGAACGTTTACGGCTAGACAGCATATGTCAATAACATACAGTGTTGATGTAATGTTACTCAGTCATGAAGATTGGTCAGGCTATGTATACAGTAGATTGACTCGATCCTACAGTGTTATGAGATGAGGTTACATCTATAGTAGATCTTCAAAGCACTTGCCATTTGAAAACCGTGGGTCGGAGCGATGAAGTTCGATTTCCGCTCATTTCCTGCGCAGGTAAGAATGCCATCGAGTTCAGTTCAGTCGATATATTAAACGTTAGCCTAGCCTTTAGGTCTACCCTACAAAGAGCAGATAAAGGAGCAACACAACATGAAAGATTGTGCCTTCTTAAGCCTAAGTGAGTATTGATCTAAGTGTGCTTGGCTGGTATTGGACCCCCCCGTGTTACAGCTTACAGCTACCTATCGGCAAACTAATGTCTGTGTTGGGGAGCCTCACAAAGCACCAGGCCCCACCATTTGTGACGCCATTTCTCTCTGTATTTCAAACACTTTTCACTATTCACAGGCGGTACTATACGTTTATGGTGGGTAGAAGAGAAGACAACTAACTTTTAAGGTTGTTGTTAGTGGAGTATATTAACTATTTGGCTCTAACAGGAAGGCGTGCATGTTTGAAAGCATAATAGCGAAGCATAAGGGTAACCTAAACGGTACTAAAGATAGGTCTGAGAGACAATATCTTCATTGTAAAGTGTTCAACTGCTTTTGAATTTGGAAGTTGGCCATCATAAGTGGCTTACTAGCTTCAGATACAATTGTTTCCTAATAATTTCCCAATAATCCCTCTGGGAATTGGGTTTAGCCCTGTGTCTCCGCTATATAATTGGTTCATGTCTGAACATGTCAAGTTAGTTGTGGCCCAGGAAATTGCATGAGTTGAGCTGTTTTTTTTTCTCCTTTTTTTCTGCGGAAAAGAGAAGTCTACTGTATATAGAGAGATTGAAAAATAACGGAGCCTTCTTTTCCAGAAGTTTGCAAAGGGATTGTTTTGTTTTTTTTAAATCATGGAAACAATGGAAGGCACTGGAGTAACCGTGTTCTTAGAAGCCCTCATGACGAGGAGCATGTTACACATAGCAGTGACCCTTTGCAAGACTTAAATGAAGGTCACTCCATTGACTGAGTGTATAGTCTCGCTCAAGGTTGGGTTAGCCTTATCTAATCAGTACAGGTAAGGTAGGTATACTATCTGTTCCCCTCAAATGTGTTCAATCCTACAGTAGGTAGCTACGTGGGTGAACAGATCAGGACAGATCCCATGTATAACACCGAATCTTTGGCTAACAGACCCCCATACTATAAACCGACATTTGGAATGTAGCTTACCCTGATGGGATGGCCCAATCTGCCCTGTCAGCTAGGGTCCTGCATTTGCTGAAGCTCAGTAAATGCCCTGTGACACTGGGCATTTACCTCTACTTTACTTGCTGCGGCCAGCCACAGTAGCAGAAGACAGGGCACACCTTTTGCAACCGCAGCCACCATTTAATAGCAGGCATATCTGATGATTGGCACAAATTCTCAGGACAACCTAGCAGGCTAATGGTGTTCACTATGTAAACAGTGTCCTACCTTTGATTAACCAAGTGTCTCTCAGGGTTTTCGACATGGGCCTGTCCTCCCCACTGACATAGCAGCACTGTGGTGAGACCCCTCCCTGTAGTGAGATCATTGCACAGAGACGACAACTCTGCTCTACAGGCAGCCATAGAGATGGATGGTTTGAACACCGAGCGTTGTCACACAATGACGTTCCAGACACATTTCATCATAGATAAGAAAGACTGCTTGTAGCCTATTTGATTTCCTTCCACACAGTTCCTTTGGATAAGTTGTGTGTCCTGTGGTTGGAATGGTACGGTTGGTTTACGGTGTGTGTGCCTGTGCTCTATTAGCTAGCTGGACATCTTGGCAAACACTGTTTCAATTGCGAGGCCCTGGTCTTTTTATAGGCTAGCACTGAGCAGTTATCAGCCTAGACTTGATCATGACAGCTCCTGTCTGTGGCCGATTCTTTGCTCCGTTTGTCTTTATTCTATTTTTGTCAGCACCCTGATGTATCTAGAACAGTTTGATGTTTTTTTTAAACTACATTTAAAGATCTTAAAAAAGACTGTTTTCTGGGTAGATTTGGACTTTGTGCCTGTACTGCATGTCATAACTGTCCATTTCCCATTTGAATATGATTTGATTTGTGGTTTCCCTCCCCCAGGGTGTGATCGGTGTGCAGCTGGTGGTTACCATGGTAATGGCCAGCGTAATGCAGAAGATCATACCTCATTATTCCTTTGCAAGATGGCTACTCTGCAGTGGCAGGTAATGTTAAAGTCTCCACCTGCAATTCTGACAGTGTGTCTAAGTAAAATGATTAAATCTCCTCTGCTATTTGCCTACAGAATTGCGAATGTGGAGAAGGTCTAAATAATGTGAAACAGTGTTTGCCCTGCTTGCTGAAGGTCATATTTGTATTGTTTTTATATGGGGCTTGAAAGAAAGGGCACTATAAAATGTATCCTATAATCTGCCAAATTCCTTTTAAATTGTTCAGTTTTTGTGAATCAGCGCATTGTAATATTTAAATCATTGTATGATTTATGTTTTGAGGTGTGCGCTAATTTTCAGAGATCCAATCTATGCAGCAGGACTTGAAAACAAACAGATACATATTACCTGACTTTTAAAGAAAACAAATTGCTTCATACCCCTTTGTACCCCGCCTCTCGCCCTGTGTCGGCTGGGATAGGCTCCAGCCCCCCGCGCGACCCTGCATAGGATAAGCGGTATAGCTAATGGATGGATGGATGGATGGATGGGAAATGCTTCATAGAACTATGATTTCTGTTGAATAAACGTGCATCTATTATATTACAGATTACTCCTTTTTATTTGTATACTTTGTTACACTTTGCCCAGTGTATCAATTCCATTTCCATGCCTGTGTTCCTATTCTGTTTTGCGCATTGCTGAAATCTTCAGGCCCTACAAGAGGGCATCAAATATTGGGACAACCAAAGGGGACGGTGCCCGCCACTCTTCCTCTAATTAGTGGCATATGTGTTTTTTCAGTAAACAGCTTCTTAGAACACATTTAATAATTCATCAGTGCTTGTTTTTCTTTTCCAGGCCGCTGTTAAAATCAAAATCCCCCTTAAAAAAAACTTTGGCCTAAACAGGCGGTCTGGATTTTTCTCCAAAGAGTTCCGCAATTAAGTTTTCCATAATAAATAAATAAACATGAAAAAGCAGCTGTGCTGCTCTGCACTCTCCACTAGACATCTCTTGGGGAGGTGTGACAAGTGAGTCTCTAAACAAAGTTAAAGAGGTTGCCTGAAATGGCACATCTTCAAAAGGCTGTTCTTAAATGACCCCTTTTCATGTTTGGTCGTTAAGGACGGCTAACTACTCGCTTGGAGGCCCTCTTACACTTGCTTATCCAGCATTGTATTAAGAGACCTGAATAATTTAAAGCGGGCTTGCTTGAATACATGCATGCTTTTGAGATGTTTTTTTGTCAACTGATTTTAAGGTTATGGACCAGACAAAGAAGCACTTAGTTCTGTTTATTTAGTCAAGGTGAAAAGATGCAAGTGCTGTGAGAACGTGTTTGCCTCAAGATGCCCTCCTCGTTCTCGACGAGGCAATTCACCACTACCGGTGTTGACTGAAGGCTGTCTACTGTTGGTAACCTGCTTTTCTCTTTTCTTGTCCCTCCCCCTCCCCTTCTCCTCTCCTCTTCTCACAACACACACACACACACACACACACACACTTAGTCTTCGGTGGTACCAGCACCCTACAGAAGACGAGTTGCGAAGCCTAGCAGGGAAACAACAACAAAAAGGAAAGAACAAGAAAGACAGGTAGGTGGGATGGTGGGATGGTGGGATGAGAGCACCAGTGAAGTCGGAGGGGGAATGTGTGTGTGTGTGTGTGGGGGGGGTGTGTATGCGATGATGATGTGATGTCACTTTCATCTCGATAAACATGGTAATGGACAAAGGAACAGCAGAGTTTTAGAGACGCCCAGGAACAGAGAGACTTTTAAAGGCTCATTTATGGCCTTATTAAAGTGAGAGGAGTTTATCTCTTAAACTTGTATCGGTCCACTTCTACTATAGCAGCAGTCAGTGAAGTTGTGGTTGGCCTTTGTGGTAATTAGGAAAGCATTCCGAGTGTATGCCCATATCAGATTTTGTTTTGAAATGGATCCCAGGTCAAAGCCAAGCCCCTTCTTACTCTTCAGTCAGTAGGCCGGCAGATGAAATCCACACAGGGTACGTTTGGCCCCAGCGCCTGGCCGTGGTATTGTCCTCTGAATCGGGCCCTCACACAGGGCTGAACAAACACGGCCCAGCGCCTGCCGGGCCCCACCAGACAGGCCGGCAGGGCCCAACAACAGCTGGCTCGGCACCAGTCTGCTACTAAGGGGCTGCCCAGCCTGCCTTTCTGTCCCCTCCCCCTTCTCAACCCAGTGTTCCGTGGGTAAACCTGTGGAACGCTGTGCATATTCGTCATGGTCGGAGCATAGGCTTTGATTGCCGTGTTGCTGTTTTTCCCAACTTGAGAAACCCAAGGTTGTGGCCCTGGCTCTGCTAATTCCCTAACTTGCCGTGTGTTTTGTCATAGGAAGTACAATGGTCACATAGAAAGCAAGCCCCTGACCATCCCCAAGGACATAGACCTTCAGCTGGAAACCAAGTGCATCACTGAAGTGGACACGCTAGGTATGGAAATCGTCACTGTCCACAAAGAATACCTCTCTCTCTCTCTCTCTCTCTCTCTCACACACACACACACATACACACTTTTCTCAGTCTGTGAGTTCTCAAGGTAACATAGTCTTGTGTCGCTCTTCCCTCCCTCCCCCCTTCCCTTCCGCGGCTGCAGCGCTGCACTACTTCCCAGAGTTCCAGTGGCTGGTGGACTTCACGGTGGTGTCCACGCTGGTCTACCTGATCACGGAGCTGTACTACAGCATGGCCCAGCCCTCCGGGGAGATGAACATCAGCGTGGTGTGGTGCCTGCTGGTGCTGGCCTTCGTCACGTATCCTTCCGCTCGCTTTACGCCCTCCCGTCTGTTAGATCTGCTCCTCCCCGTGATCGGACTCCTCGGAGAGCAAAAGGCACGGGTCGTTCTAATCAGCCGAACGCCACAGTGGTTGTAAAAAAATGCCGGCGCATCGTGCAGTTGAGTGCCAGCCTCCAGAAAACATCCGAGCGACAACGCGGTTGGGGGGGGGGGGGGGGGGGGGCGGGATTGTGGGGGGCCCGGGCGCGGCCGCCGGGGTGGGTTTTTGGTTTGGGACCAAACGCAAGTTTTTCGGTTCAA
>JAVQIZ010111265.1:0-12461 GCA_036023535.2 Galaxias brevipinnis
CAAATATTCACGGCTGATCCTCTCTCTGCGTTTCAGAATAGCGGCCAACGAGCCGTCCTTCATGTCCTCCCAGTTAAAGATATTAGACCAGCGCCACAAACAAAAGCTCAACCTCAAAGCCCTAGACGCCGTGTTGTTTGGCCCACCCATGCGTAAGTCCAAAAATACATATTAGTCTACAAAGTCTCTAACAAAAATCAGTACAATAAACATGAGCTGTAACGTCCTCTGGTGTACTCCCATCCTTTGTCCTCACCTCTCCGCTCTCTCCCCTGCCAACCCCTCCCCCCACCCTGGACAGGCCTGCAGCACAACTGGCTGAAGGACTTTGTGCTGATGGTGTCCATCCTGATCGGCGTGGGCGGCTGCTGGTTCGCCTACGTGCAGAACAAGTCGTCCAAGGTGCACATCTCCCAGATGATGAGGGACCTGGAGAGCCTGCAGAGCGCCGAGCAGAGCCTCACCGACCTCCAGAGCAGGTCAGGACCGTGCAGCACTCACCCCCCCCCCTCCCTCCATGGTCTCCACAGGCTGGTTACAGCACCTTTCTATGGTGGCTCTAACACTCACCCCTCCCTCCCTCCACGGTCTCCACAGGCTGGTTACAGCACCTTTCTAAGATTTGTTTTGTGGGTGCAGTGGTTTATATGAGTTTGTCAGTGCTTCATATGATGGGGTTAGTTCTGCAGGGCTTTGTCAGTGGTTTATATGAGTTTGTCAGTGCTTCATATGATGGTTAGTTCTGCAGGGCTTTGTCAGTGGTTTAAGGCAGTGTCTGGAATGAGCAGACGCTTTGGGTCAACAGCACCAGGAGCAGGCAAAACAATGCACGGAATATTAGTAGATTTGAATGGCGTGGACAACACAGAGGTTAATAGTTGTATCGGGTCAAGCTTAGTTATGGTGATGATTTAGTAACGCACCGCGTGGTTCTCACTTAACCCCCCCAGACTGGAGAAGGCCCAGGAGGAGAACCGCACGGTGGCGGTGGAGAAACACAACCTGGAGCTGAAGATGCGCGACGAGATCAGCGGGGCCAAGAAGGAGGCCCACCGGCTGAGGGAGCTCCGGCAGGGCGCAGAGTGCGAGCTCAGCCGCCTGAAATACGCCGAGGAGGAACTGGTACAGGTACAGCAGGGGGCGCCGTTGAGACGGGTGCAGCCGACAATGTTGCCCCCATAGGTGTACTTGGCATTACTTTTTTTATGTATTTATATTTTAATACATGACAAAAATATGTTTCTGCTTCCGTCTATGTTACTCTAATATTTAATTCACAGTTCCACACTAATATGAATGAGACTGACCAGTGTGTAAGAGGTGTGTGCGTCGTCTAAATGTGTCCCCTCTGCTCCACCCACCCAGGTGCGCATGGCTCTGAAGCGAGCGGAGAAGGAGATGCAGACGGAGTGGTCGGTGCCGGAGGCCCTCCAGATGTGGCTGCAGCTCACCCATGAGGTGGAAGTGCAGTACTACAACATCAAGAAACAGAGCGCCGAGTTCCAGCTCAACAACGCCAAGGACGAGGTAACCTCCCCGTCCCTCCAGGACCCTCCGCATCCCACACTTGTTTTGAGACGGCAGAGATTTTATTTACCTGCTCCTCGAACAATGTGGGCAGACGCTAGAGTGAGGTAGAACCACATTGGGGTTTGATGACAAAAACAAGAAAAGGTTTGCATTTTCACCAAGGACGCTATTTAAATAAATCTGTGCCTGGTCTAATTGAACACACATGAAGGCAATTAAAGCCTCTAATTTCCTAATTTTCTTTTCGTAATGATGCAGCCAAATGACTTTTTAATTGCATTGTTTGCTTTTGCCTTTTCGTAGCTCTCAGCTAAAGTGAATCATCAGGCAATTTCCAAAGTCTATTAGCTGTAGCGCTGTGATATCAACTTCTCTGAGGCGCTAAGATATGTTAATGATTTCACACGCTCAAAGTCAGAGCTGACTCCTTTTTAAAGAAACATGCAAGAGTGGTTGGTCATGTCTATCTGATCAACAGGGTTAACTGTCTTAAATGATTCTGCTGAGACCACCGTGTCGCCAGTATATAATGAATATATAATATTTGGTCTAATGATCCATTGGTTGTGTATGGCTTTAAATGTACCCAGTATATACGTGTGATGTCTGTACGCCTATCAGGCAGAGAAGATCAAAAAGAAGAGGAGCTCTGTGTTTGGAACCCTTCAAGTAGCCCACAGTTCATCCCTGGACGAGGTGGATCACAAGATACTAGAGGCCAAGTAAGGCTAAACACACACACACACACACACACACACACATTTGGGATAGTATATGCGGCATCTCTATATATGTGGGTGATCGTCGGAATTAATACCACTATCATGATAGTCTTTGATCACTGATAATCATAAGATTATTCATTATGTACCATTGCCTTGTGTCATCTTGGATTAATTACTGACACCACATGTTGTCCAGTATTTGATGTCCAGTGTTTACCAATAGCCTAACCACATCTACAGTCTCCCATATTTGTTGTTCAGTAATCATTTTAGGACATCCCGATATTAATTTTGAATATTCAACACGACACTTTTCTTTCTATTTGACGGGATGCTCCTATAGGTTGACCCATCTCTCCCTCCCCCTGCAGGAAGTCCCTGTCGGAGGTGACGGCGTGCCTGCGGGAGCGTCTCCACCGCTGGCAGCAGATTGAGAAGCTGTGCGGCTTCCCCGTGGTGCACAACGCCGGCCTGCCCAGCCTGACGGCCACGCTCTACTCAGACCACAGCTGGGTGGTCATGCCCCGCGTCTCCGTGCCACCCTACCCCATCACCGGGGGCGTGGACGACCTGGACGAGGACACGCCCCCCATCGTGTCGCAGTTCACCTGTGAGTAGGACCCTCCCCCTCCACACACACACACACCCCCAGCTTCCTGTCACCAACTTCCTGTGCCTGGGGTCTGACGAGCGAGTGTGACCGCGTATGAGAGGGGGCGTGTGACTTGGCGTGCCCGATGTGTGCCCCGGGGGTCTGTCTGCTGCCTCCTCACCCCCGCTCCTCCCTCCTCTCTCTCCCCGGGTCTGTCTGCTGTCTCCTCACCCCCGCTCCTCCCTCCTCTCTCACCCCGGGTGTCTGTCTGCTGTCTCCTCACCCCCGCTCCTCCCTCCTCTTTGCTCGTCTAGCCACGGCCATGATGCGGCCGCCCCTGACGCGCAGCAGCAGCCTGTGTCGCTCCAGGAGGAGCCTGCTGGGCTGCCAACAGCCCTCCATGATGTCGGCCGACCCCGACCTGCTGTCCATGGCCGGCTCCTCCCTGTCCTACCGGCCCGAGGGTGACGAGGAGCACCTCTTCTTCAGCGTGGACCGCAAAGGGTGAGCACACCTTCTGCTGTTGTCATTAATTTGTATTTCTACAGCGTACATGACTGACGGAGACTCAACTCAACTTTACATTTGAATTATTCGTACTACTAGTTGGTGGGTGCCTTGTCGTAAGAGTTTCACTGTTCACAATGACCCAGTGTTAGTCTGTGCATTTGACAAATAAAACACTTTGACTTTGAACTCTTTTGCAGCAATGCCCTGTTAATAAGGCACAAAGTGATTAATTAAATAAATACAACGAAAGCAAAATGTAATACAAATGTGATTTGATCTAATACACGAATATGTTTGAGGAGGTTTGGATGATGTTAGAGACGATCTATGACATGGTCAAAGGGAGGTAGAACTGGGTGTTTGTAATTGTTGTAATCCATTGTATTGTCTGGTTAGAGTATAATAATGTTTATATTACAAAAAACAAAAGACTTGATTTGGAATGACAGCCTCCTGCGTCTCCTCCTCTCCTCTCCGGCAGGGACATCAGTCAGGAGTCCTTCTCGGACAGCGACTCGTTGGGCTCCTCCATGGGCCGCAAGGCGTCGGCAGAGCCGCCGTACCGCAGGATCTCCCGTGACGAGCTGATGATGCTCAGCCAGATCCAGGAGCCTCCCATCCAGGTGGGATCCTCCGCCGGCACCGCCCTTGTCCCCAGACTCAGGGACTCCCCCCCTCTGCCGCTCACCAGCTCCACCCCGCCCTCCTCCTCCCCGTCCCCGGCCCTGGAGCACCCGGCCCACAAGGGCTCGCCCGACCTGACGCGCGTGCTGCCCGAGTCCCACAGCATGCCCTTCCCCCAGCAGCAAGGCAAGGTGGCCGGCTACAACGGCCTCCTGGAGAAGTCCTACAGCCTGGGCCAGCTGCCGGCCGTGGTGGGCGAGGGCCGCCACCCGTCGCTCACCTCCCTGGACATGGAGGGCCGCGGCGGGGGCAAGGAGCACAAGCTCCAGAGCACCTCCTCGCAGGACTCCAGCGACAACGGCGCGGAGAGGAGCGCCAGGCGCTCCTCCTCCAAGATCAAGAGCCTGTTCAAGAAGAAAAAGTGATGCTCGCAACGGGAGCGATTTGAGTGAAGCGTATGGAAGAGTGAGCCTTAAATTAAATACGGACGTCATCGTAAGCTAAGACGCTTTCTTTTTCCTCTTCCCTCTGTTTTCGCCATGACTTTGTTTTGGTTTGGATGGAATGTAGCTCGGTCTGGGTTCTTGAACCTCTCGGATTGGTAGCCTTATTTTATTGTTTTTATTTGTGAATTATATTTCTTAATAATAGCCTCACAGTTAAGCCTTCAAAGGTCAAAGACAGGTCAATGAAAGGTCAAAGGGTCAAAGGTCACGCTGGATGTCGTCTTATGGCGTCGTGAAGCGCATGACCTGCTCACTTTCTTTTTGTTGTTTGGAGTTTGAACCCCAAAAACACCACTGTGTGTTGGTGGTTTAAAGGTGCAATCCGTAGCCTTCTGGTTCTCTGAGAAAACACACACCTTTTCCTTAAATTGTGTCTGTTTTTTTCTATGCTGTGCCCTGTAGATACTGTAAATAAAAGAATCCAAAAGCTACAAATGTTGCTTTGGCCTCATAAAGAACCCTCCGTTTTGGCGGTATCGCAATAAAGATGTCACAAAAGCAGCTACATGAAGGATGGACACCTGAACGTTCCCCAAAGTGGGTCAATCCATTTTGCTCCCCTGCTGAACTACGGATTGCACCTTTTTAAAAAAAAGGGAGGTTTCAATCATGGGCTTTAAATGCATTAAGTGAGTTCCAGTTTACGGAGGCTCCTGAGCTCATTCACTTGACTAAGTTCCTTTAAAAAAAAAAAGAAATATGATCCTGCTAAAGTTTGTTGCACTACTGCTTTCCTGTTTTGGGGGAAAGGGCCGCTGCTTGCGGAGTACATAAAAACAAAAGATGGAGAGCGAGGAGGGATGCATGGATAGCGACATCAGAAATGGCCAGAGCCAGAAGTATTTGATGTGTAGATGATGTCTCTCTCCATGGATTGCTCTGCATAGATATACTTTGTTTTTACGTTATTATGTTCGTATATATAGAAGTTTTTTAAAACTAGATTTTTATTGGTGGGGGTTCCTAAGGAGCGATTTTTACAGAAGAACGTTTAATGAATATGCAGATTTCATCAACATCCAGTTGCCTGTATGTGTCCTCGTCCCTTTAGACCCAGTCCTACCCCCCACCCCCACCCCCACCACTTGTTCAACGTAACGGTCCCTTAATTCTCTAGTGACTCTGTTCCGATCCCTTCTCAATCCCTCTCAGTCTTACCCCGTGCCCAGGCCGTCCCTGTAACAGTGTTCTTAGTAAGAGTCTTACCTCAGTCCGTGTCATTGACCTTTTCCCCCTAACCTAGCACTCAACCCAGACCCAACCACGCTACTCTGCTGTCCTTTGTTGTAGCTTCATTTCCTGGTCCCCCATACCTGAGTGCTCTGTTTCAAGTGCTCTCACTTCTCACTGTGATTTACCCCCGTCCCCCGTCCCCCCATGTCCCCGTCCCCGCATTGTGACGTCGTGTCCCTAGCGTAACCCTCTGATGTGAAACGTCCCTGCCACGGTGTGACGGAGCCGACGGCTTTGCGTGAGGCAGAGCGCACAACAAAAACAGCCGAACAAATCGTACGAGGATGAGAAGGATCTGAATGTTTACGAGATGCTAGGGATTTTTATCAAACATTTGGTGTGTGAATATTTGTATACTGTAGAATAATTAATAAAAAAACTCAATGGAGGCATAACCGTATTGTTTTGGTGTCGTCTATCTCCCGGGGTAAATATTGGCTGCAGCTCAGCTTCATCACCCAAACAAATAGTAGCAGCTCAGCTCCAGCATCCCAGATTGAAATAGGAATAGGATTGTTTTCGCACGTCATATTGGGTTGCCAGAACTACAGTGTTACAAAACCGGACAATATATCAACCCTGAACCTAAACTGTGTTGTACTCATGGAGGACCATTGAGTCTGTCCCACTGAATTTAAAGTGGAAGCAGCTACAGTGCCAATAGCCCATAAAGCAGCCATTCTGAAGATGCTGCTACGGTCGGATGCATGTGAGAGATTCAACGAAAAACAAAGAGAATAATAGATTATTGGATGAAACTTGAGTAGATTTTGTTTGTTGGATAATTTAAATATGATAATATCAATGTAAACTATAAAGTTAGTAATGGCAGCTATTGACATAAATTAATACAATTCTGCAGCTTGTTTTTCATGTTCGAATTTCTGTCTTGCGAAGTTCGTCGCTTTTTTAAAATTATTATCCCCAGTGTGAGAGGCATTGCAGTTAAAAATAGACACAGAATCTGACATGATGCCATCAGCTACTCACATCACAATACTAGCGTACCAAGGATAGCTTGAGCATTGACTAGGAGATTAACCTGAAGACAAGTGTTCATGCTCTAGCCTTTTGTAATCGACATGACCCTGCTTGTCCTGCAGATAGAGATGAATCCATTTGTGACAGTCAATTACACCTGGCCCCACTCTGGTCTCTCCAACAAACCCTTTCTTAAACCCTCAGGGATCTGGCCTCGAGAGAGACAGACATTTAAAGAGAGACCTTTATCACAAGTACACAAGCGTAGACAAATGCAATTTATGAAAACATAATAAGCCTAATATGAACAAAATAATAAAAATGATATATATTGACCAGGCCTATTCTGACATGCATTTGTGAAATTCAAGATAAAGGTAATCCTGAAGATGAGGCATATTGGAGTTCACAGCAGGCAACATCAATTTAAAAGTTAGGTCAAATAAATTTTGATTTAGGATTCTATGCTGACCAATATTGCTAACCAACCATAAGTCTAAGTAACTGATATTTTTCACATAAATAATTTAATGAATGAACTGACGAGTGAATGTTAATCCTGTAGTTTGTCAGTCTGGCCTATCGTAGTTTCTTTTCAATCAGCCCAATTTAAACCATGTCTAATAGAAAACAGCAGAGAAATCTGTGACCTTACCATGTTGGACTGCATTATGTGTTTTTGTCTGTACAGTTGTGAATGGATCTGGTGCTGACCCATTTGCTGCTCAGAAACCAAACTGGTGCCGCATTGATGACTCACTCTCTGCTGTGGGGAGGAAGCAGTTATACCAGTCTCCATTTGGATTCCACATTTTCCTCAGAGGAGAGCCGAGAGGAAGAGGAGGGAAAAAAAAGTTCGACACCCCATTTGTCTTGCGAGAAAGGGAGCTGTGATACACGGAAGAGAGCATGGCTGATTGCTTTATCAATACAAAGTGAATGTGATGAAAATTGTGTTGATGGTTCATCAATTCCACACACACGGATGGGACTAAGGAAGACTGCGGATGATGAATGTGTTGTTGGGATGCCGTAGTACACATCCACAAATCCCAGCCTTCCTCGCAGACCCACCCTGCCAGTTGATTCAGCAGAAATGTAATACTGAAAGCAACCACTGGGTGTCACTACTGCATAAGAGAAACCCTGCTCAAAACTCAGACAATTCCTAATGAGGTACAACTTGTTCCCGAGTGAAGCCTGTTGAAAGTACCACGCAGGGACCAAGATAACTCACGGCATGCACTTCCTTTGAAATGGAGTAGTATTTCGATTATTTGACTAGGACAAGGCATTCATCCCCCTTTCCACACGCAGAATTAGAGAAGTGTCCACCCAGGATCTAGTGCACTGTAATTGCTTATCCCCGTACAAGAAGCCACCCTACGGTGCAAATGTTGAACGCTTTTGTTCACATCAGCATGCGTTTAGACATGACATTCTGCGTTGGTTTTCAGTGATGCCAAATTAAATAACCTATCATTACAATTAGCCAGAGGGCTTTTCCAGTCGACATCAGTGCACCTGTGTCTTTCTTCCACCTGTCAGAGCACGGTAATTGTTGAGGAGAAAACCTGGTTTTAACCAATTTTAGGATGGATGATTTCTGTCCTACCACCAGCAAAAAAGGTAAGTGCTATCTGTGTGTGTAAGAGAGAGTTCAATATTCCTGCTAGGATTGAGCATGGCACCATCACTAAAACCTTTTATTCCGTGCACTCCATTTATTATTCTGGTCATCTCCGTTTGCCAAACAATATGGCAGCAGGTCTTTGTTCCAGAGGGCCCTATGATACCCTGCCATGTTGGAACGCTAGCCTTGCTAAGCCCAATTTAGACTTATTGGCAGTCAAAGTCGCTTTCAGGTTCTTAACATAATTGCACCAAGTCTGTTGTACTGCTGGCTATGGAACCATTGAAAGACCTATACGATATACGAAACCAAGAAACCAATCCGCAGCCATTCACCAGCAGCTCCTTCATAATTCATGCTTTGCTTGACATAGAACTATATCCATCCTCCTCTCTTTCCTCTCTTCCCCTGTAATGTGGTGCCGGGTTAAGGATCCGTTCTGGATATTTAGGACCCTCACAGGGCCCCTCCAACTCTAATTGGCCCCAGTATGGAGCTAATGTTTCGGAAGAGGAGCCATGCCGTGGTGAGGCGCAGAAAGAGAGTGCTATGTCTCTCCCAGGCTTGCAGGATTCCTTCCCTTAATGAATGGTAGCGGAGGAGGTAATGAATAGGCTGAGGGTCTTAATGCACGCACACACACACACACACACACACACACACATACACACACACTTGCTTCTTTGGGGCCGTGTGGGGAGCTGCTCCTCTCTGTTCTCTCCTTTCTGAGCCCTCTGTCTCCACAGGCCGGGGTGCCGTTTGCTACTCTTGCTCTACCCTTTTCTTCATCTCTCCCCCTCAACCTCTCGCAGTGTCCCTTTCTCCCTGTGTGTGTGTGTGTGTGTTTGTTTCATCTCTTCATCTCTTCCTTTCTTTTATCTCGGCCTCTCTCTCTCCTCACCATAGGATCTCGCTCCAGCAGGCCTGCCTCCATACATCTCAGTGTAATGGGTTTATTAGAGTGCTTAATGCTCCGTGACCTGCCGTACCAGGCTGCCGTGCACCTTTCTTTTTTTGGCCTCATGCACTCAAGAGAGACGATGCAGCACTTTTTAAAAGGCTAGGGACGACTGTATGTAGATACAGCTTTTGCTGTGGGCTAGACAAAGTGACAGGCACAGTTCCCTCAACATCAACAAAAAAAGACTCACTCAAACGTTTTACACACACACACACACACACACACTGACCTGGTTGGGGCAAACACATTAGTCCGGGGAGCTGTCCAAACATCTGTCCTTCTTGGCGCTGCAAACCGAGGTCCTTAACAGTGGAGTGGTGGGCCCAGCCCCAGTTCCCAGTCAAAGGGCAGCCAGCATGTTTACCTGCGCGGGGCTAGACAAAGCCAGCTGTGGCAGGGCCCGTTGCTCAGCAAACAGGGCTAAACGGGCTAACTGTACATCTCCCCACTGAACGTCTGCCAGCGAGACATGCAGAGAAACGGTAGGATGTTTGGGAGCAAAGCTCTTCAAACACACGGCTTTGTGGGCCCCCGCGTGCTGCTGCTGCTCAAGGGTTATACATTAACATTCTAGTAACAAGGCAAACAGATCCATGCTACTTAAAGGCAGCGCACAGAGCTTGGCTGGATGGCGGATATTTTTGCCATCTAATGTAATCAAGTCAAGCTTTTATCATAGCCATGGAATTGTGGCTTGTCGAGTGAATGCCAGTTCTTTCTAAAAGCACAAGCACCTGCACTAACACAGGTTGCGTGTTTTTGCCAGTTCAAAGGGAACATGCAATAATGCCGTTAAAGCTGAATTGGCACTGATAAGATGGCATGCTTATTCCCTCAAAGGTCCATGGAGGCCCTGAACACAATTACACCTCAGGGAAAGCTAATGTCTGTCTTTTTGATTTACAAAGAGCTCCGTGATGATTGACGAGACGTCCTGAACGACAGTTGAATGATAGTCTTTCGAATGTCAAGGCTTTGATTGGCAGCGTAAATGACTGTTATTTGAGCGACAGCTCAAGCGCTGACCGGCGCTACCCCGCTGTTTTCATCCCCATGGCGTCATCTCGACGTCCATATTTGTACAAGCCCATCGAGTTCATTCAAAGTCTAAATTCACAGGCATTCCAACTAAGACACCTGCAGTGCACTTTTTTCTATCCACTAGCATAAAAAAAGAACATGGAAAGTTGCACTCACTACGGGTTCAATAAATGTGAAATTACCTAAGAGCAGTGATCATCTTCGTTTGGTTTGTGAGGCGGTTGGCTGGAGGGTTTGACTGTGTTCCATGAGAAGCAGCCTCACGTCTCCCTGGCCACTTACAAAGGATGCATGGAGGGCTTAGAAAGGCGACATCCTTTCGACTGAATGGAGCTCCAGCTCATTTAGCGTGAGCACATACGCTCAAAGTTCAGCACTCACAAAGCGTCGTTGGTATGGGCAGTAATGACTGTATTTTTAGCTAGTGGCATCTGACGCAGTAGGGGGGGGGGGGGGGATAGCCTGTTGAGGTGTTGAAGGATCGCAGGGGAAGTTGAGGCCAGTGCAAAGCTTCTTTTTAGAGAGTTGCTACTAAGACTGTTGATACATGAGGCAAAAGAGAGGAGCCGATAGAGAAGGAAAGAATCACTGAGAGAGAGAGAGCGGGAAAGAGGTGAAAGCAGGACAGTTGGAATGCCCCAAAAAAAGAAGGGAACGTAAAGGAGACCGAGGTCATCTGAAAGTGGGAGTCGAGTGGAGATAGGCTGTGAAAGATGAAGAGGCGGAATCAGAGGAGACAGGGAAAAAGCAAGGCTGGAACTGCCTTTGGAATTCGGATCATTAATTTCCCCTTTGGTCTGTCACCTAGCCACTCTCTCTCCGCACACATTTCCGTGCACCAACACATGCGCGACCAAATTCAGCGTCCCCTCTCCACCCCGC
This sequence comes from Galaxias brevipinnis, assembly GCA_036023535.2. NCBI lineage: Eukaryota > Metazoa > Chordata > Actinopteri > Galaxiiformes > Galaxiidae > Galaxias > Galaxias brevipinnis. The sequence goes on from JAVQIZ010111265.1 coordinate 11,219, forward strand.
GCTCGATCAAATAAATTCAATCAATTCCATATGTGTCAAAGCGCCTGCTTGATCTCTCAAACAAAGGCGGGTGAATTTGATTTGAGCGAATTCAGGAGATGTGTGCACATGAATAATACATGGCCTCTCCTTGAAGTTACCCTGACTTATCAAGTCCCAGGTTCCCCCTCTCGGAGCTCGCTGGCGACAGAGCCCCAAGCCGGGAGCTGTCACCCCCCAGTGCATGGTGGGAAGGATGTAAAAAGAAGAGAAGCCCTTATCTCTCGCCCTGCTCCCTTTAATGCAACTCAACACACACACACACAGACAGACAGCACTCTGCTTACAGCACATGGGCTTTAAGCATGTCAGCAACATAGCTGAGCGTATCTATGGAAACAGGCTTCACAATATGCTCACCTCGCTGCCTGAGAAGAAGAAGAAGAAGAAGAAGAAGAAGAAACCCATTGTGTCAGTGAACCCAATTATCACGGTGTGTGTGTGATTGTGTTACGGATCATTGCTCCATGACGACATAAAAGTGAGGGAGACCACACAACGTTCAGGTAACTGCATGTCAAACTGCATTTTGTTGTTTTAAGTACTCAGCAGTTGTGCAATGACAATCAAGTTTAATCCTAATCTAATCTAACTGTAAAGTAATTTATTAAACTAACACATAGACAACACAAGACAAACAAAGTGTGTAGCATGAGATGTCGGCATGAACGCAATGTGTGCATGGATGTCCATGTGTCGAGGAGGTGTTGTAACGTACAAAAGCTCAAATTGAACCAAATAATGTCATTGGTGGCGGCACCAGTAACCATGTCAGAGCAAGAGACCAACAAACAGTCACAGGCAAAGTTAAATGGCCGTCAGGGCTCGTCATATCCGTGGTAACGACCACCCCACCACCTGGCAGCCCAGAGCACTGCAGACAGCCAGCCAGCGGCCTGTCACAGTTTGTCTTCTGAGATCATGCCAAGTCTAAGCCAAGGACAAAAAGCACGACACACACACTGGCAGCCTCACACACACACACCTATGTGAAGAGGCAGCTTCCCACTTTCCTTTGAAGACAACGAGAGCCTTGGAAGATGAGACGGCCATCTCCGCCTGCTGACGGTACAGATACCGGAGCGCTACGCCTAACCTCACCTCCAGGTAAAATAAAGGAGAGCGGGATGGAACGAGCAAAGGAAGGGGAGAAGAAAGGTAGGGGTGACACACAGAGAGAGAGAGAGAGAGAGAGAGAGAGAGA
>JAVQIZ010111281.1:0-10819 GCA_036023535.2 Galaxias brevipinnis
TCTTGTCTTGTCTTTGGTTATGTAACAGTTTGTTCTTCTCTACCCTCAGGCTGAGAGTGCCTTCTCCCGCTGGATGTAGAAACACAAACGTCTGGTCCAAAGGAGCGCTTTCTGGAAGACAGCCACTGTGGACCTAGCAGGATTCATTCATCTTTTACAGCTCCGTCCAGCTCAAACCGATCCAGTCATAGATTAGCTAGTTATTCTTTTATTTCCTGAAAGTACTTTTATATTCTAGAGCAGAATTAATCCGTGTTGCCTGGTGTATATAGTTAGTGGTGACAGACTGACCGGCAGACCAGACCATGGAGCCCCGGGCCTTGCAGTTTTCCGGGCAGCCCTGGGACGGAACCAAGCGCTCCTCCTCCACCTTCTCTCCGGCGTGGGACCAGCAGCAAGCCTATCAACAGCAGCAGGCCTACCCCTGTCCCGACCTGGTCCGCTCCCGCTGTCAGCACAGCGCCACCATCAGACACCCCGACGGCTCCCAGCTCGGCTCTCGGGCCTCCTCCATGTCCGCTGGGCTCCACATCGCCACAGGACCGTCAGCCTTCACCAACAAGGCAGGGCTGCAGGGGCCGGACCGGGAGGGGGGAGGGGAGGCCTGGTGTGGCCCCCGGGCTCAGGGTCAGAGTCGGGCCGGCGAGGCCAATGGAACAGCGATGGCCGTCGGTCTCGGGGAGTCCACGGCGATGGGGCAGGCGTACGACGGCTCCCAGTTCCGCGCCCGCTCCCTCTCCGCCTCCACCCCCACCACGCCCCGCCGGCAGGGCGACGCCCCCTACGCCTCGCCGCGGCCCTTAGGGAGCCCCGAGGTGGGGGGAGGCGAAGGGTCGCGCTGGTCCGCCGACCTGTCGGAGGAGGGCGCCCGGTGGCGCTCGCGCTCCCGCAGCATCATCCTCAAGAAGAGCAAGCGCCGCCCCGACCCGCCGCTGCGCAGCGTATCCCTCCGCCGCGACGGCCGCAACGCCACCTCTCCCTCCGCCACGCGCGACCGAGATGGCCGGACGCAGAGCCTGTACCTGCCCACGGACGGCCTCGCCAACCACGCGCACACAGGGGCCGTCGACACGCAGTCCTTCCTGCCCGACCTCATCCTCATCTCCAAGCCCAGGGCGGAGGACGAAGAGGGCTACGCGACGAAGAGCTCCCTCGTCAACCAAGCCGCGCCCCCGGGGCAACCGCCCGGCGGCTACACCGCCGGCCAAGCCGAGACGGCGCTCTCTCCCGACACCAACCCATACTGCACCATGTTGTCTGGCGTGGCGCGCTCCAAGACTGTTCCCGCCAAAGAGCCCAAGGTCCCCCGCCGGCCTGAGTACACCCAGCGTCCTCTCCCCCTGCCCCCGACTCAGACCCCCACACAGTCCCCCTCCAAGCCCCCTTCCTGCCCCTCTAGCGGGTCCTCCAGTCCAAGAGGGGAACCCCCGACCTCCACCCCTGCGTCCCCCGCCACCACCCCGACCTCCCTCATCACCGGCCCCTCTCCCCTGGGCTGCAGGATGCGCCCCAAACCCTCCTCTTCCACACCCAGAGCCAGGACCAGCCGCCTCAGGCTCTCACTCGAGCTGCCGGCCACCTCCTCCTCCAAACCCAGCGCGGCCGACCCCGCCATGACCTTTGACTTCGACCCCGCCGTCGAGCTCCGGTGCAAGGCCACGCGCCGGCACTCCGACTCCTCGGCCTTCACCCGCCCGCGGCCCCGCCTAGCCTCCGCCGTGGCCGTGCTGCCCGTGGTGACGCAGGAGGAGCTCCGCAAGGTGCGCCTGCGCTCCGTCAGCAGCTCCGAGTCCGAGCGGGGCCTCGAGGGGCCCGACGACGTCATCAGCGAGGGACAGGAGGAAGAGGAGGAGGAGGAGGAGGGGATCGAGCCGGAGGTCTGTGTCAGGCCGCCGGCTCCACAGGGTCCTAAAGCCAGGCCGCCAGTTGCCGCCAAGCCTCCCCTTCCTAAATGGCTGCCCTGTCACTCCGCTCCTACCTCTGTCCCTGCTCCGGCTCCGGCCTCCATCCCAGTCCCAGGCCCCACTCCCATGGCAGCCCCGGCAGCTCCGGCCTCAGACAGCCAAGGAGACGCCACCTACATGAAAGTGAGGAGACCTAAACCAAAGCGCACCCATCAGCCATCCTCCCGCCCACAATCCTTTGACCAGTTGGCACAGCAGCAGCAGCAGCAGCAGCAGCAGCAGCAGCCAATAGCAGACTCAGCTGGCCAGTCAGAGGCCAGGGGTACGGGCCAGGATGGAGCGCGTCATGTTACTCTCCCTGACTCTACACAAGCAGAGATGCCGGGGAAGAAGAGGCCGCCCCCTCCTCCCGTGCCACGGAAGCCAAACGTGGTCCTGAGGCCCTCCGCCGGTGGACCCGTCTGGAGCGGGCCCAGAACCCAGCCTGCTTTTGTAGTGGACCCTGGCAACCAGCCTGCTTTTGTAGTGGACCCTGGTGCCCAGCCTGTTTTCATAGTGGACCCTGGCAACCAGCCTGCTTTCGTAGTGGACCCTGGCGCCCAGCCTGCTTTCGTAGTGGACCCTGGCGCCCAGCCTAGCCCAAGAGGACCTCTGCCAGTCAGAGATGGGTCTAGACTGGACCACAGCCATCGCAGTGCCAGTGACGGTAGCTATACAATGATAATACCTTCTACTGAGACTTAGCAACAGTCACAATATGTGGCAAGCACTCCCATGACTGGACCCAAACACAACCACCACCAATTCAGAATCAAATGGTTCGGTTTTATGACGATTATACCTGCCAGCTAGAATTGACGTAGTTATACCTTCAACGATGAGCACTACCCAGAAAGCTGATCAAACCAAGGCCAGAAAAAAAGATATTGATTCAAATTGTAATTGCAGGTCTGGGTCAAACAGGGCATGGAAAGAATTGTACTGGGGATTTGACTTACAGACAGAGATAGGAGATAGGCTGTGGATAACACGAGGGTGTCCGTGTTTTCCCTCACAGGACTGTACACGTGCGGTAACGGGGAAGACAGGAGCGCCGTGTACCAGATGAGAAGACTGGGTCTAGGAGAAGAACACGAGGCGTCTCCACCCATGACCGAGGACCTGTTCACTATCATTCACAGGTTTAACACACACACTAACACACACGCACACACATACACACTAACACACACCCAGGCATATACACACACACACACACACACACACACACAGGCATACATACACTCTCATGCACAAAAACACACAAAGACAAACTGCACATACCACATATTACAGTAACAGCGTGTATTACAAAATCTCCTTATCGCTTAGGGAATTAAGTGGAAAGCATGAAATGAATCTCATATTGTATGAATATTATATGGTGAATTGAAACTGTGCTTGACTCTTCATCTGTTTCCCTTTACTCTCAGATCCAAGAAAAAGTTGCTGTCAACCAAAGACCCAGTGGAAGTTATCGGAGGCAGACAAGGTTTTGGATCCCCCACTAGGGGGAGCTATTACCCCAACGAGCCCCAACCCCAGCCATGCTACAACCAGCCGCACTCCCAGCCCCAGTCCCAGCTGCCAGCCCAGCCATGCTCCCAGTATGCCCAGCCACAGCCCCTTATTCAGTCCCAGTCTCAAACCCAGGACCATGGCTTTGGACAAAAGTCCAAGAACGAAAGCTTCATGGCGTTCCTGCAGCGTCGCCGTAGCAACAAGCCAAGTGAGCGTGTATCTGCTGCGGAACTGTTGAAGACCAAACCCTTGACCAATCATGTGACCTAGGACTCTGAGAAATGGACCTTGAGAGATGGAGTTTTTTTCGCATAATAACAACATTCTTACTCCAAGTGAATCAACGATCAACCAAGAATATGCTTTCCTTAATTTATATAAATATGTCATGGACATTTTTGTCTAATTGCAAGTCACAGCGACAATTCCCTTGATACTGAAACTTGCATGATTATATTATTATACAATAACTCAAATGTGATCACCTTTTGTATCTGTAATTGATGCGTGTGCTGTAGTCTTTTCTGGGTTTCAACTCATCAGCATCAAAAAGTAACTTTGTATCAGGGTCCAAAGTATTGGTTCTAAGGTAACGTTTCAAGTGGTGCACTGGCCACCTTTTGAGGCAATAGATGTGGGGAACGATAACAGCAGCTACACCCACCGTAATACGTTTTTTTCACTTTTCCATTGCCTGAGAATGTTGCCAGTGTATTGTGCAGAGGGTAAAGATGGCCTTATTGTGTGTATAAAGCAAAGGGTTATTGTAGATACCTATGTATGTCAGAGAGAGCAGTGGGGTGTACTATCAAATGGACAATCAGAAAGGGAAAGAGGGAACTTGATCAATGTAAATTACTTTAAACGCTGCACCTGACTTTCTTTCTGTGGTTGCACATTAGAGTTCATTTTCAATCCTTTTTATTCATGTATGCATCAGAAAGGGAAAAAGTCAACGTTTTCTGTGCAAATGGCTTTACGCGCTTATACGACAGTTTTTTTCTTTGGCTGCAGATTCAAATTAATTTGCATTCTTTTTTGTATCGTTATGCCAACCAGGGAGGTTAGATTTCTACTTTAAAGGCTTTAACTGTAACTGTAAATACAGATCGATAGATATATACCTATACTAAATATATAACAGATTGTTGTCTCTATGTTTGCATCTTTATCATTAAGACAATTGCAATCAGCAAAGTCTCTGGCCTTGCCTTACAATGCACGCTGCTACTCTTCCAGCTGCTATCCATTGTGCTTTGCTCTTGTGCCCCAGAGAAATAAAAGAAAACATGTGCGTGAAACTGACTGTCTCTGACCTCTTTTAATGGAGCGCTGGTGCGGCCGCTTTGAGCTGACCGTCACAGTCTCTTTATATGAAACTATCCAGTTCAATAGCGGGCGGGGATGACAGACAGGGATTGGTATAATCCACACACCTCTGTGTGTGACCCATCCCTCATCCAGCCCTGGATTACCCGTGTCAAATCCCAGGGAGAGCCCTGATACCGTCCACTGGGTCAGATTTCGTACGTACCCTGACCCTACTGGAATTTCGACCAGAGGAGTTGTTTCTGCACATGCCAAGATATGAATATGGAACTTGCTAAAACTCAATGAAAAAGGATGGTGAATCATTCTGAAGATGAGATGTAAATCTGGCATGGTAAGGTATATTCCTTCTGGTTTATCACACTATCTTCTCCACAGGTGAATACCTGAAGAAATCGGCTTATGCCCTGAAATGTCTTCTTATGTATCGTTCGACGTTTGTGTTTTGTAAATCACGCGAGCTCTCACTGGTAAAGTGTAAACTGCTGATCCAGCGTGTGGTGGTGTCAGTGTACAATCTGGCCTCAGTCCATCTCAAGGGCTCCTTGTTGAAATTGCATTATTAAAAGATGTAACTTCACAACTCTGGTTTTAATTCCGATTAAGATTCATGACAAAACTAATGACAGTCATAAGCCTCTACATTGCCATCGTTCTATTCTAGGTTTGTGTCTCAAAGTACATTAAGCCCTGCAGTGGAGCCATTGAGTGTGTAGCGAAGAGAGACGGTGGGCTCTGTCAGAACACTGTTTGGTCCACAATCTGTGGGACTACAACCGCTCTCTAGAAACCACAAATCACTGCACCTACTTGCCATTCAGTCTGGCTCCCTTCAGTTACCTGTCATAAAAAAATGCTGACAATGAGCCTAGGGTAGCCCTTTTGCCTGAGGATATCTATTCCCTACCCTTCTTTAACCCCCGTACTGTCTTGCTAAACTTTGGAAACTTGTTAACTTCCCTCACCCATTTAAAACCAAACGATCCTTTCAATGGTCCACAAAGCTCCAGCAGCTCCCAATCCTGCAGGTCTGCTTTTCCACCCTACCGACACACCAGTCTTACCCCGCAGCCTTCCTCCTCCCTCTGTCTTTCAGCCACCTACCTCCCCCCTTCATCCACCATGGGCATCGCTGAAGACCCTGCTCCTTCTCCTTTGCCTGCCCTGCGTGTGGTGCTCCGGGGAGTACCTCAGGGCAGGACTGTCCCAGCCTCAGGGTGTATTCAAAGTGGGGGTCCTGGGGCCCTGGGCCTGCGACCCTCTGTTCTCCAAGGCCCTGCCTCAAATGGCGGCCGCGTTAGCTGTGGATCGAATCAACCACGACCCCACGCTCAGCCTGGGCCTGGCCTTCCAGTATGTGATGCTTGAGGAGGACTGCAAGACGTCCCTGGCCCTGCAGAGATTCCTCACCCACTTTCCCAAAGCGAACGTCTTTCTGGGGCCGGTCAACCCTGGCTACTGTGATTCTGCTTCCCTACTAGCAAAGAGCTGGAACAAGGTGTGTCTCAGTCCCGTTCGTCCTACAGTGCTTGTTACATAACTGCAGAGTTTGTCATTTGATCAATATTGACCAGCACTTGGTTAAAGACAGACTAACATTCTAATCGCTAACACAAGAAGCCTTTCAATAGAAAACCCACAGTTAGATTGATCCTGTCAGTCAGTCACTGGTTATTCCCCCTCTATCCTGCGTGCACAGGCGTTGTTCTCGTGGTCGTGTCTGAACTACGAGCTCGATGACCGGCAGCGGCACCGGGCGTTCTCCCGCACCGTCCCGTCGCCCGTAGAAGTGCTGGTCATGCTGGCGAGCTATTTCCGCTGGGCCCACATCGGTATCGTGTCCTCCTCCGAGGACCTATGGGTGGACACCGCCTGCCAGGTCAGTGGGCAGCAGCCGTCAACAGGCTGGGAAAGGCAAAAAGGAAACGGTAGCCGCTGAGGAGCTCTACGCATTTTTCTAAACCGAATCTCTCAGGACAGATTCTGAAAATTGTGGAAAAAAAGACAACAAACAACATAGTTAGTTCTAAAATGAGTTAAGGCCTTCTTGCGCCCTTTTGGATCGGACCTTGTGTTCCACTCTATCGTTACATAATTATGTGTGATTTGTTTTCATTAAACCTGTTGACCACAGCCACATGTCTGTGCAGGTGGCTAACGGGCTGCGAACCTACGGCCTGCCGGTGATCACAGAGGTCTCTACAAACAATGAGCCCGCATCTATTAGAAAGGCCCTGACCAGGATCAAGAACACACACAACCTTCGCAGTGAGTGGCAATTTATATCGTCTGTCTATTCTCTATGTACAGTATTCCGCTGTGTTTTTCGGTTATCTGACCTAGTTATTGTTCTCTACAGTAGCGTTCTTCATATACCTCTAGCCAGTCCACTTCATTGAACTTCACAATTCCATTGATAACGTACTGCTGACATTAGGGTGCCATTGGTTTCATTGCCGATCAAAGTTATTTTGACTGGGCATCGCTGACTTTTTCATTCTCTCGCACGTGCGCGTGTGCGTGTGCGTGTGCGTGTGTGTGTATGGTCCCCCAGTGATTATCCTATGCATGCACTCGGCCCTCATCGGCGGCCAGACTCAGCGGTTGCTACTGGAGACGGCCCTGGACATGCACCTGCTGGACGGCGGGTTGGTGTTTGTCCCGTACGACACGCTTCTGTACAGCCTACCGTACCACCAGGAGCGCTGGCCTCCGCTGGTCAACAACAGCAAGCTGAGGAGGGCCTACGACGCCGTGCTGACCGTTACCATGGAGTCCGAGGAGAACTCCTTCCACAAGGCCTACCAGCAGGCTGTGGAGACTGGCCAGCTGCCCCGACACACCAAACTACACGAGGCAGGCTCTGTGCTGCTCCTGCACACACACTCAACTAACCAACCTTTGTGAAACTAACATTTCCCCCTCCTCTTTGCCGTCGTCACCATTGTTGTCGTTGTCATAAACATTTTTACCCTACTCTCTCCTTCAACACCCTCTGTTATACTCCTTCCTCCCTCGCAGCTCTCTCCGCTGTTTGGCACCATCTACAGTTCCATCCTCTTCATCGCTAACGCCATGCAGAACGCCAGGGACTCTGGCGCCTGGCTGTCGGGCTCCAACCTGGTCCATCACTCCAGCAACATGGTGTTCCAAGGCTTCAGCCAGCAGGTCAGGACCAACCAGTCCGGAAGCAGCCTGATGGACTACGTGATTCTGGATACGGACGGACTGACCTGGCCCTTGGAGCCCACACACAGGATAGACCTGGAGGCCAGGGTGGTCCGCCCCCTGGGTCGTACCATCCACTTCCCGGGGGGAGCCCAGCCCAAGGCCGAGGCCAACTGTTGGTTCGGGAAGGTTCTATGCACCGGAGGTGAGAGGTGGAGGAAAAATGACAGTTGGTGACAGTGTTGGACCAAATGGGTATTTAATAAATGGTCCAGGCAGTAGATACTGAACACACTCCAAGACTATAACCTCCATAGACCACCACTCACCCACTGTTCAGTTTGGTGACTCAACACACTCTTCTATGTTTCTGACCAGGTGTGGAGTCCCTACTTCTTGTTGAGATCTTACTGAGCGTGTTGCTGATGGTTGTCCTCTCCGTTGTCATACTCTATGGTGTAAGGTACAGGCTGATTTCTGCTTCATAACTGCCAGGTTATTATGTTAGATTAATGAGACTGTTGTCAATATGATTTCATTTTCAATTAGATTTATTTAAAAATCAACATTGGGGGGACATTTGTCATGTTTGATATGTCAACTTGACTAAATAAATATAATATTTAAAGAATTTCTTTGGAAAGGACATAAACCTATATATTTTATAATGTAGCCTACCTTACAAAGTATTATTTTCCTGTCTATTCTGTCCACTATAAGAATGTCCAATAATTTTGTCCAAGTCAAAAGTCTATAATTTTAGAATGAGATTATTTATTTTGCCCGTGTACTGAGATCCCATGACATTACATTACAGTCCTCTAACAGACGCTTTTTTCCAAAGCGACCATTAGCACACTCTCCGAGATGGTGAAATGTCCTATCAACTGTCCTGTCCCCCTTCCCCCTGTCCTTGCTCCTACTTACCCTGGTCTGCCTCTCTCTCCTAGGAGGAGAATCAACCAGATCCGACTGGTGAGGGGTCCTGACAAGATCATGTTGACCTTGGATGACGTCACCTTTATTAACCCCTCTCTCAGCAACAAGGTTCGGACATGTTTTCTCTTTCTTTTTTTTCTAATTTATGCCCTCCTTCTCTCGCTCACTTATATTATACGTATAATTCCCATTATCTATAACCCCTCTCAGTTGAACTCACTGGCTCTTTACTTTCCATTGTAAAAGTAAAAGGGATTTTTTTCTGACTCCAGCTAACCCCTCATTATATAAGTCTTATCTCTCTTTATGTTGGCCTTCTTTAGAAGCTGAGTATAGATGAGGGCAAGCTCAGTGAGCAGAGTCAGGTCTCGTCTATCTCCCCGGCAACGCACGAAAACTCCAACATTGCCATTTACGAGGTATGCTATAAGTGACAGCGCTTCCCAGCTCTACTACACCTTTTCTCAAAGCCCAGGGCCATGCTATGGTGGGCCTTTGTTTCAAAGGCTAGCATGGTCGCTGAATTGGAGAGTGCTGTGTTTCAGGGGGACTGGGTGTGGATGAAGAAGCTCCCGACACCAAACTTCCGCACCATCACTTCTCAAACCAGTGACATCTTTGAGCTGGTGAGCCAGCAGCCACTGCTATCGAAATCCATCTATACATTTATTAGGGTTGAGGAATTTCTCATTGTGAACGGTGGCTGTGGTTGAACAGACACAGGTTTGTGCTGAGCCACATTTCTGTCGGAAAAGTGTCCTTGGAAAATCATTGTGTTGAAATAGACAGTTATCAGACACACTGTATGGTACGCCTTTTGTGGTTAAGGCCACATATTTCTGAGTGTTTGTGACGCATTTCTCTACACCTTCACTTCTATAACCCAGCTGCGGTTACCTTATAAAGTATAGCACCGAGAGACTTTTTCATGTTCCTCCCCAGATGAAGGACATCCGTCAGGAGAACGTGAACCTGTTCCTGGGCTTCTTCCTGGACGGCGGGGTGTTTGGCATCGTCACGGAGTTCTGCTCCCGGGGCAGCATGCAGGACCTGCTGAGGAACGACGACTTCAAACTGGACTGGATGTTCAAGTCCTCTCTGATACTGGACCTCATCAAGGTGGGACCACCAGAAACACACAGATACATGCGAGTGAATAAACATTCACCTGCACACTATCAGAAACATAAATACTATGATTTACTTTCATACATGTTATTTTTATATTACATAAAGTAATATTACATAAGTAGTAAGTTTATATTACATTAGTATTTTAATTGCACGTTTTTATAATGTAAAACTAAATGTAAATAGTGCAAACTACTAGTTTCATAACTGTAAAAAAGGGAGATGAAATAAAGATGATTTCATAGCACTTATAGTCTGTGTGTGTGCGTGTGTGTGTGTTTGTGTGTGTGTGTGCGTGTGTTTGTGTGTGTGCGTGTGTGTGCCTCCCCTCATGGCCGCTGCTCTCCAGGGCATGCGGTACCTCCACCACAGGGGCCTCAGCCACGGCAGGCTGAAGTCACGAAACTGTGTGGTCGACGGCCGCTTCGTCCTCAAGGTCACTGACTACGGGTACAAAGAGGTCATGGAGGCTCAGAGGTTCCCCGACATAGTACCCTCTGCTGAGGGTAGGTTCCCGTACATACCAACATTACCCTCTGTTATCCTACATAGTACCCTCTGCTGAGGGTAGGTTCCTGTACATACCAACATTACCCTCTGTTACCCTACATAGTACCCTCTACTGAGGGAACACTACCCTCTATATTACCCTACATAGTACCCTCCGCTAAGGGAACACTGTTTTACCCTACATAGTACCTTCTGCTAAGGGAACACTGTTTTACCCTACATAGTACCTTCTGCTAAGGGAACACTGTTTTACCCTACATAGTACCTTCTGCTAAGGG
>JAVQIZ010111314.1:0-13023 GCA_036023535.2 Galaxias brevipinnis
GTTTCCTCCGGGTACTCCGGTTTCCTCCCACAGTCCAAAAACATGCAGGTTAATTGGTGACTCTAAATTACCCGTAGGTGTGAATGTGAGTGTGAGTTGTTGTCTGTCCCTATGTATCAGCCCTGTGATAGACTGGCGACCTGCCCAGGGTGTACCCCGCCTCTTGCCCTGTGTCGGCTGGGATAGGCTCCAGCCCCCCAGCGACCCTGCAAAGGATAAGCGGTATAGCTAATGGATGGATGGATGGACTGTATCCTGTTTATTTTAAAGTGCATCTAATTTGCTTCAGCTTTGCCTGACTGAAAAATAAAACCTGTTTCCAGTGAACTATAATGCCAAGAACAAGGAAGCATTGTGGAGGCAAAATGTTGAACCGTTTTATTACATTAAAATGTTCCATACAAACAATGCATACACACTAGCTCATATTGCTTCAGACATAATTTTCTTTTCTGCTTTTATAATTCCAGTTAGACAACTCTGTAACAAAATGTAAGTACAACATTTATGAAAATATAAATCTCTAAACAGGTAAGTCAGTCCTGACAATACAAAGAATACCCTAGAAACATTCATTACCAGTATGCCAACTATGTAAGTTGCAAACAAGTTTTTAAAAGTCATTCAAGTTACATAACATACAATAATACCTATACTGGCTTCCACATGGTCACATTCAAATATACTCTAAACTGGCATTCCGATATATCGTGAGTGGACTCACTTAATCCTCTTGCAAAGATAAATCATGATAGAGAAAATTTACAAACATAATCACATTTTAACATTGAAACTATTAATAATGTAACCACAAGCATAGGAATAAATAAACAAGTCAACTGAATGAAACACCAAAATAATATTGTAACTTTGGCAAATACATTGTATGATATTTCTAGATTTTTAAATCTCGTTTAAGGGCAAAGAGATTATTTAAAGCTTAATACTGCTACAAATCTTAAAATGTACATGGGCCCACGTCTCAACTGCTAAAAATAAGTAAACATACAATTAGACGGAATAGCCCTTCAAAAGTAATGAAAAAGAAAGTGTTAAACCGGCAAATCAAATCAACCCCATCAGACAATTTTCACTCAGAAAATAAAATTCTAGATAGATATTTTTTAAGACACATAGAAATAGAGATCAACAACGATACTTTGTCATCTGAATCAATCTACAACTTCCTTCAAAAATCACTAATAAAGTGCTTCCACTCACAGTATAAAACCTTTCATATTGAACCGTAGAGCCAAGTCGCTTTAAAAGAACAAGAGGCCAAATACTCTTTCTCTAGCTATTTGCACATCAAATGAGAAAAGACTACATAGAACTGAAAACGAAAAGGTTTTAAGGCGCGAATGCGTATGACAATGCTACACTATGCTCATAGCGATGTTTCCCTATAAAGCCTACATGTCAGAGAATTACATGCGTTACAAACTGCAGTTAATTTGGATGGGATGTTTGAACGTTTTCATTCCTCATATATATATATATACTAAACTCACCTATAACCACAACAATACCACTAAACGTTCTTATTGGCCATTGACTTTCAATTAATTATTGATGTATTGTATATATTTGACTATAAATGTATGCAAGTATCATAGTTATATGTATTTATTGTGTTTAGAAATTCCCTGCATCTTCCTAAATCTCAGTAAACTGCACAAAAAAAGAAACATTTTAAATTCAGGCACTCACTTTGATTGCATTAAGCACAACATAACATTTTTTAAGGAGTTGCACAAATTGCAGCAGCCAGAAATAGATATGTACACATATTTGTAGTTCTTCTTTTTCATACAGTACCAATTGATGTTTTACAAACCAACAAACATAAATAAACAATGTTTTAAATAACAACATTATGGCTTAATGTGCACAATGTAAATTTACAAAATAATAAAAAATTGTATCAAGCTCATTGGAATGGCTTTGGAAATGTTGAATAGAGACATTTGAATAACAACCTTTTTCATCAAATGCAAAAGGACACATAATGGCAAACAAATAGCTGAAATACAGTATTCCCTCTTTTTCTTAAATCATAGAGAAAAAAAACATAGTTTCTAACAGTCGTGTGTGTAAAGATAACTTAAAAGTCACTTTAGGTTATAGGTAATACATGACTCGAGTGCAGCGTTTTAGTGGTAGGTCCGTTAACTACCCCAAGGCGTGACATCTGCAGCTGAATCAGGTGGCTGTAAACAAGAGTCAACTGCACCTCCAATTAAAACACCTAGAGAATCCAAACCTACCCCTCCACCCCCAGCCCCCCCCCTCCCCCCCCCCACTCACTGCAACAGTTCACCCTTTTTTGTAGGGGTGGTGCTTTCTGCTTCCCCCGAGTCAGAGACGTTGATGGGACTATCCCTGGAGAAGACCTCGGTTGACTCCCTCCACACGCAATCGGCAATGGTCTTGAAGGCATGATTTCCACACTTGGGGCGCACCTTCTGCGAGGCGTTGTTGACGATCTGCCGACTGTTGGACGTGGCGATCTTTATCTTTAGGGCGGCGTCCACGCGGTCGACGACGGTGTAAGTGCCGATGCTGCCGTCCTCGAAGCCAATGATGATGTTCAGCGCCCGCTGGGAGAGGCAGAGGAAAGTGGGCGTCTTGTAAAGCGAGCACGTACCAATGCTCTTTCCGTCGGCAAGCCGCATTACAATGAGGTTGGACACCACGCCCACCTCGTCGTCTTCCTCGCAGTTTCGGAAGCAGATGTAGACCAGGTAGCGGCCGTCGCGTGACAGCTTCTGCCGCCAGATGATGCCAGCAGCATGGACTAGTCTCAGCTTCCCGCTGTGGAGGTCTAACACATTAATGTTCTCGTCCCCCTTGGACACAATCCCCAGCTTTCCATTCGGTGAGATCTGGAAGTCCTCCAGGTTTTTGAGAAAGTTGGTGGGAAGCTGAACGCGCCTGCAGACAGACTCCTCTGCCACGCTCCAAATGAACACAGTCTCCGTGGACGTGATGAAAACGACAAAGTCAGGGCAGTCGGGAATGAGCTTGAAGTTGACGATAGAAATGCCATCGTCACAGACAAACTTTTTGGACACACTTCCAGACCAAAGGCTGACGGCCAGAAGCTTGTTTTTCGTCGTTCCTACGAGGAAGGTGTTTGCGGTGGTGATGAGGGCATTCTGGAGGGTGACCAGGATGTTGCAAACCTTGTGCCCTGTGTTGAGCCTCCAAACTCTGGAGCAATTCTGCTCACAAAGGGACACCACAAATTGGTCATTGTGGGTGATCAGGAGTTGAGATATCTTTTGACCGTTGATGCGGAAGATGTTCTCCCCTGTTGTTGTGTGCCAGATATACTGACTGCACTTGTCGTCGGACGTCACCATGAGGTCCCCAGCGGAGGTAAGCACACAGTTCTCCACCAAGCCTTCGTGTTTGAATATGGTCTCGATGAAGCCAGTGCTGAAGTTCCACTTGTGGATGGACTCGGAGCCGTCCATAGTAAACACATAGTCCTCTCTGCCGGACAGCTGCAAGGTTTGGATCTTCTTGCCGGTTTTGTCAATGTTGGACATGGCTGTGATGATGTCAATGTCCCATACTGACAACACCCCACTGCTGGCCACAGACAAGAGCAGGTTATGATGTGTGGACTTGATGAGTTTGACGATGGCCCCAGACACCTCTATCAGGCTGGCCATGCACTGCCCGCTGTCTCGTCTCCACACAAAGATGGAGGACGTGTTCTCCATGGAGGCCACGATGCTTTGGCCGTTCTTGGAGAGGACAGCGGCGACAAAACGCTCGGTGCGCTTAGCTTTGAACTTCTCCACCATCTTCCACACTTTGGTGTCGAGGACCTCGATGCTCCTGGCCTTGCAGATTAGAATGGAGCGCTGGTCCTCAGACAACTCGATGCCCACCACCTCGCTCTCGTCCCCCCTGCAGTCGTAGTCCTCCATCAGTTTAGGGTTGGTGACCTCTTTGGTATTCCAAACAGACAGGCTTCCCTCATTGTCAATCATCACCATCTGGTGAATGGTGTCCAGGACTAAGATGGACTTGACAAACCCGCCAGAAAACTCGGAGGTGACCGTGGCCAACTTGTCCCCACTCCCCAGATGGAAGATGGACGTGGTGTTGAGGTACTGACCACAGAAGGCGTACATTCCATCGGGAGAGCACTGGACGCAGGTGACCTCATACCAGCAGTGGAACTGGTAGAGTGGCCAGCCGTAGAGCAGGTCGATCACATTGACGTCCTTGCTGGCCTCGAGCCAGGCCAGTGCGTGGTGATTGGACAAGGTGAACCCATTGATAAAAGCCACTCCTCCCGCGATGCCACCGTGCTTGGACCCCTTGATGTCCACCTCTGACAGAAGGCAGGACTTGTGGTTGTCGTAGATGAGCAGGGTGTTTTTGGTCGTGGCTACCACCAGGTACTTCTCGTCGGTGGTCAGCCGTATCCCCAGCACAACGGACCGTGCAGTGTCGATCTGTCGAAGAAGCTGCCTGCTCTCCACATCCCAGGTGCTGACGGAGCCGTCTTCCAGGGCAACCAGCACTATGTTGGGAGCCAGGGTAGGGACAATCTCCACGATCTGCATGTAGCTGGAGCAGAGGGGTAGCCGTTCGGGGCTGTAGGTGACGTCCATGGAGGAGTGAAGGGGCACGATGGAGCAGTACTTGGGACCGTCTTTGTCGCACTCAAGCAGCAGGTGTCGTAGTTTGGGCAGGGAGGTGACCACAGGAAGCAGCCTCTGCTGGAGCTCGGCAGACAGAGACGCAGGGTTCTTGGTCACCATGACTTTGATGCTGCGAAGGGTGGCGGCCAGGAACTTCAGCTCTTTCTCCTGGGAGTAGCTGTATGCCAGGTCAATGTCGGTCAGGGCCTTGTCAAACTGGCCAATTTTGATCATGGTGTAGAGCCAGCTGAAGTTCATGATGACTCCGAACATGAGGTCGTCAGTGCGCCCACTTCTGGTCAGGTGGTACAGAAGCTCTGTCATCTTCCTGTGGTTGACAAAGAAGATGTCTGGTTCCAGGAGATTGCACTGGAATACCCAGGGCTGCTCAGGAGTCTGCCTGTCGTAGGAGTACTTGTCAGACGAGGCTTTCTCGTGAGGCTGCTGGTGCTGCGGATTCTTGTGTTGGGATATATTAAGCGAAGCAAAGTGGTTGTTGTCGCAGTGGAAAATCTTCTTTCTGCCGCCTGACCACGCCCCCAGGAAGTACTCCGCCAGGAGGCTGTGCATCTGGTGGACGTCCTCCTCGTTGCTAAGATACAGCTTCTGGGCGATGAGGTGCAGGTGGCGGTTGGCCCAGACCATTAGCGTGACGTTGCGTACCTGCCGTTCCACCAGGTAACCCTCCAGCTCCTCTTTGAGCCTGGCCACCAGGTCGTATGAGATCCTCAATGGGTTCTTCAGGTTGGAGCTCACCATGATGTCGCTCAGAACGCTGTTGTCCAGCGACAGTATGTCCTCCAGCTCAACCTCCGACAGGCCCGCCTTGGCCATGGTGACGTAGCCCAGCGCCCGGAAGACAAACCTCTGGCCCAGCTTGTTCTCCACCGAGTAAAAGAGCTGCTCGATGCTCTCGTGCACGGTGGAGCAAAGCGAGCGGTCATCCACGTCCTTGTGGGACCTCCAGTGGACCACCTCCCGGTAGATGAGGTTGACGAACATGGGCAGGGTGCACTTGGCCAGTGCTTCGTTCACGTAGATCTGCTGGCCAGAGGTGACTTTGCGTTTCACCCCCAGTAGCTGCTGCTTGAGCGTTTGGCTGCAGGCCTTGCGGTCGCGCTGCACCAGCTCAACGTAGCGGCCCTCGTTGTGGATCAGGTTGCGAAGCTTTAGGAGGATGCCGTGCTTGTTGGGCAGTGTGGAAACCACCACACGCACCGTCCGGGGCAGGTGGGCGGGCAGCCACCACAGCTTGCGGGCCTCGTCGGCCTCGGAGAGCTGCTCCAGGGCGTCCAGCACGATGACCAGGGGCCGGTGGAAGGAGGACTCGCCCAGCAGGTTGACCAGGAGCTCCTTCATCTCCTGGATCTTGTTGGGCAGGAAGTGGATCAGGCAGCGGTAGTTGATGGCAATCTGCTCGCAAATACTCTGGAGGAGGGTGCGGAGGTCCGCGGAGAACAGAGAGGAGCCGATGAAACGGACAATGACCACCGGGTCGGACTCCGGGCCCATCTCGGTCTGGAGCCATGTATAGGCCTGAGGAAAACATAAGAGTGAGGTGTGTAGAAAAGAGCTTACTTTACACACACAGTACTGTATATACACGATATCGTATATATCAAGAACGCAAGCAATACACTACATGACTCGTGATAATTTTCAAGCAAAATGGAATTTCTTAGAGTGGGAGGAGCAGGTTGAAATTGCTATTCAGAGGGTGAAGGAAGAGGGGATATTTTTCAGTAGAGCCTTAAAGGAGCTAGATAGCAGGTATTTTTGCCCCTTCCAGCGGTACACATATAAAAAAACCACTGCTCCAGTCTTGTAACTAAACTGATGAATAATAAATGAAGTTCAATTCTGTAAGCGCTCCCCACTGTCCTCAACAAGGCCAGAATGTAAATAACAAAACAGAACAGGGAAAATAAGAACCCTCTCTGTGGTATTAATATCACCCAGTGCCTTTTCTCTGCACGAAAGAGTATGAGCTGGCTTCTTCTTCTCCCGGCTTCAGGCCTATTTAAATTTCCACTAATAAGCCCCCCACAGTGATTTCTGGAATTATTAAGATGCATTTTGACACTTTTGGGGCGATTTGTTATGTGCCTAGCGGTGGCACTGCTTCTAGACACAGCATGCGTGCATGTGTTGGTGTATAAATAAATATGCATTGTTCCATGTCTTGATAAATGCGTGCATCTGTGCCTGTGTTTGTGCATGACTGTTGGTGTGCATGATGTTGTAATGCCAACAATCAAAAGCCAGATCCCAGAGCTCATCGCGACAGAGACTTGGAGGAGTCTTGTTTGAGACAGATAGCTGTGGGCAACGCATGCTATTAAAGTCGAAGCTTCCCCACCGTCCCCGACATTGCCCGTCAACCTCCCTGTACTATCCCCAAAATCACGCTGCCGTGTTATAAACAAAAGCAGTACACCTCATCCCACACTTTGTTTATCTTTCTGTCCAAACGACAGCTCTGACGCAAAATCTATTTTCCCCGCCTTGCAGCCTCGCAGAATCCCTGTTTGATTACATCATTCAGGATGAATAAATAGCTGCATGAGGCCTGGGCCAAGCGAGCATCCGTGTCTGTTTATGAGTGAGAGGGCTCAGTACCTGTGTGTCGCAGTGGTTCACAAGCCATTTCCCTCCCTCTCCCTCCCCTGCAATTGCCTGGCTTCAGTCCCTAAACAGCATTTCTCCTCCCTGTCTGGGCGCTCTGCAGTAGTCCCCCCGTATTTGCCTGAATGAGGGGGAGACTTTTCGAATCACGAATCAGCCCGCTAACGAACGCTTGCGAGCTTGGATGAAGTCCTGATGTGTGTGTGGCTCAGCCAAGCGTGGCACCCTGCCCATATCCCATTAAGTAAATCTCTTAATCTTTTTTAGAAGGCAATTTCATGGCATCCACTGTACTGTAAAAAAAAAAGAAGAAGGTATATGAGGGCCCCGGGGTGCGAGCGGAGGGCCGGGACTCTGCTAAAGGAAGCTCATGTGCTGAGCCAGGCAGATGGCACATTCAATACAGGACTATGAGTCCTTTGAGAGCGGACATGACCAGACACGCACACACACGCACGCACGCACGTACGCACGCAGGCCCGCACGCACGCACGCAGGCACGCACGCAGGCAAGCACGCAAGCACGCACACACACACACACACACACACACACACACACACACACACAGTCACATGCGAGCTCCTTCACATGATGTAAAGAACATGATGAGACACATGCACAAGGATGGCCTGCGTTGCGGAAGTAATCCAAAAGGCCTAAGGAGGCCCGGAGATGGACACACTTCTTTCGATGTGTAAGACCAGATGGTTATGAATGTTTATGATGGGAAAGAACGGACACCCCCTCATTCTCTGTCTCCCCAGATGGACAAGGACATGGAGAGGCAGAAAGGCAGATGTAAGCTCACATGCACAACATGACACATTAGCATTTTAGGCCTTTTAGACAACAAATCGGCTAGGCCTTTTTGGAAGCAAATAGCTTCATCCGCGTCTCACCTGCTTAGCCACCTCAGCCAGCAGCAGCGTCTTCCCCGTGCAGGGCCCTCCGTACACCACCAGCGGGCTCATGCGGCTCCCCTTGGAGGGCAGCAGGTACTCCTGGACGTAGTCCAGCGTCTCGCTCTTGTACTCGTAGCAGGCGGCGTAGGTCTTGCACAGGGACAGGTGCTGGAGGATCTCGTCGTACAGCGGGTCGGTCTCCGTGTCAAAGTTCTGCTGCACGGTGGCCTGGATGATGTCCACCATGTCCTCGTAGAACTGCTTGCAGAGGCCCTCCACGTAGTGGCTCTCCACCTCCTGCGAGTAGCCCAGCTTCATGTCGCAGTGCGTGACCGAGGAGTACACACGGAGGTTGGAGGAGGCCACCACCGTGGGGATGAACTCGTCGCGCACCTTCAGCAGCCGCTCGTAGGCCTCCTGGTTGCGCATGACTCGGTCGGCGGCCACCACGATGTCCATGTAGCGGGCCATCTCGGGCAGCTTGGCGAAGCGGTCGAAGTTGGCGATCTTGCGGATGTAGCAAACGCACTTTTTCAGGAAGGCGGGGGTTTGTTTCCCCAAGGCGAAGTCCAGTTCGTCCTCCAAGGCTGTGGCGGGGAGCGAGAGCAAAAAGAAGGAGAACAAGAAAGGTTTTGTACGTTTTATTAACCTGCTCAGGCTGAGCAGCTGCCTCGGAGGTGTTTCTTTTTTTTTATCAAAGTCAACACTGCTGTTAAAATGTTACATTTTAGATTTATACCGTTTATACCAACATAATTTCCCACAAGAGGGAAGGTTTTAGCAATGCCGTCTGTCTAAGATTTTTTAGCTCCACTGTATTTAAACTGATGACATTCCTTAAAAGGACAGGATTCTTCAAACCAATATGAGCCGACTGTTATTTTCTTTAGCCTTTGATTAGATAGATTCCTCTCGAGCCTTGTTTTAGGACAAACTAGTTTGATACGATCTAATAATCCAGCATGGCAAAGCCTTATCACAGGCTCCAAAGAGCCAGCTACACTGAAATGTGCCACTGTTCCCTGAATATTTATCGTCCATATGGAATGTAGACACACAAGACATGGAGATTAATGATGGAAACTACTGGAAGGGAAAAGTGGCTAGATTGAAAGTGTGCCGTTTTGAAATGCTTTGTACCCAATTAACCTTATATATTGCCTGAATTTTCTTCACACAAAAGAGTGTCTTTCCTTTGAGCAAAATCAAACATGGACATTTGCATGGCAATTAGCGTTGTGAAATAACTTAATGCGAATTCTTAATCCTTAACCAGCTCATACTCCATGTTTGTGTGAGAAACTGGGCTACTAGCTGTGTTACTGTCTTCAGTCTCAAAAGCCTTGCCTACCAAAGTATCACTAGATCTACTTAAAGACCCACATATATGTTAATTAGTTATACAACTCAAAACTGGCTACTAGTTGACCTGCCAATAAACCGAGATGTTTATTTTTTCAACTTCAACAAGGGCAATTGCAGCCAGCTTCATCAGGGATGCTCAGATGGTGATCTTGTGGGAAGTGACATGGTCTAATTAAGCTTCATTTGAAGCAGTGCATGGCAGACTCACATCTTTCTTAACCACACTGTAGACATCAGCAGGTCCTCTGCACTGCTGAGAGGAATTCAAACTATTATAACACTACATACTGTCAAATGTACAGATGCAGCCAACATGGGGCTGTTTCCTATGGCAAGCTTCAGCGTGGTAAAGGTCCAATGTATAATGTCTATGCAGCACAAAATAACTGAATTGGTATGTTTGGTCAATTACAGGAACTCCAGGGGAAAAGGGTGAGCCTAGTTGTGTATCTGAGCCCTTTTCTCCTTGGTTGAAAGTCTAGGATGTTCTTCTTGCTGGTCAGAGTGTAATTACACAGGGTTAAATGGATCATACACACCCTGTGTGGAAAAAACTCATGATAACAGGCTCTATATCTAATGTGGAAACAGTTTCTATTGAGGGTGCAATAAACCACGTAGCTACTCAATACCAACACTGGCATCTATTGTGTGTCTTAATGAGGACCATAAAGCAGAGAATAAACTGTAATGAAATCAGACAGAACACCTCATTTCAACTTGTAGCTATTAGAGCGTCTTGTGCCAAACCATTTGCAGCATTGCAGTGTTGCCACACAGATTTACGTCAAATAGTTTTTTAGTCAAGTGTTAATTATTACCATGACAACACCATAAAAAGAAATGAATCGAACCCTGTCCAAGCTGTATTATCTAACAACAGGGCACTTTCAAGATTACAAATTTGTCGGGCTTACAATTCATATCTCAACAATGCATGATTAACAGTGGACAAAGGTGGAGAGAAAATAAAGTGCTAAAGGGGGGGACAGGGGGGGAGGGGGTACGAAGGTGGAGGTGCGAGTGACTACCCACCAGAGCAGAGGAACTTCTTGGCCTGGGGGCTCTTCATGGTGCCCTTCTCCTGGAGCTGCAGCACGGAGGTCCTGAAGATCCTCTTGATCTCCTCAGACACGTTCCTCCAGGCCTTATCGTTCTTGGTCTTGGCAGCGCTGCTCGACTCTATCTGCAGCAGCAAGACAGAGTGACGGGTGGATTGACGAAACCGTTTAACATTTAAGCTCTTTAAAACAAAAAACAACGTTGAGTAGTCCGTTCATAGCGGCCTGTTGTCTTGTGAAAAACAGGGACACATGAGAAGCTAACCACAGCAACTCCACTGTTTTAGTAGTGCCATGACACGGTTAAACTTTTAACTTCAAGGTTAGGCTATCTTATAAGGCATAGGGATTTAGGAATGTAAAATGTGTTACATGGATGGAAAATTTATCTGCAGTCAGAGCAGTCCCTTCCCAATTTACCATGTGATCACCTGACAAAACCTTTAAAGAGGCCAAGAAGCCGTTTCACACCAAATAAACCACCTGGAATCCCAGAGGGGACCATACAAGCAATAAAACAAGGCTTTTTGTGACAACCCTTCTTCTTTATCCATTCTCCTAATCAACAGCTAGTGCTATGCTGTCGGTAGCATTTCGCTAGCAGCAACGTCATTGCACAGGTGACAGCTAATTTCTCACGGACATCTATCTTCAGAGATACTAAGAGCCAGCGTGAAGCTCACGGCAAGTCTCCTGGAGTTTTAGAGAATGTGTAGTGATACATTAATGGCTCCATAAACTCCAGAACGGTGTTTAACGCAGTTCAAAACTTAGTAAAAAGTTCAGTTGCAATGAAGGTGCGCTGCCAAAAGTGCTTGCCAAAAAAACACAGGCTACTTTTGACTGCCTCAGTAACAGCTTGTTGGTGAAAGTAAACTCAAGGGCAGGAATAGGAAGAAGCTTAGCAGTCGCCTGAGACCCAAAAAACGAACCGGCGTTAAACGTGGTCCTAAACGTAGTCTGCCTTTTTATATGATTCATAAAAGTGACGGTTCGTGTGGGTTCATTCAGCACAATTTATCACCTCATCTAGGGAAACTCATTTGATTTTTGTTTTAGAAAATCCATCCATCCATCCAGTAGCTATACCGCTTATCCAATACAGGGTCGCGGGGGGGCTGGAGCCTATGCCAGCTGACACAGGGCGAGAGGCGGGGTACACCTTGGACAGGTCGCCAGTCTATCACAGGGCCGACAGAAAATGAACTCTGAAACTTTATATGTACAATATAACACAATGACCCATTCTAAATGGCCTTATCAGATGGGAATGGACCGTGACATACTTCTGGATCCAAGAGGCCGAGCTAATTATGACCCTGTCTGTGTGTGTGGGGGGGGACAGACGCAGAACGCCATTACTCACCGAGTTCTGAAAGTTCTTCAGCATCTCGGCTTTGGGCTTGAGGTAGTAAGCGGGCGGCACGGCGTTTTCGTCCCGGCAGTACCACTCCTCCAGGATGTGGGTGTCCAGACCGGCCTCCACGGCGGCATCCAGGATCATCTCAAACTCGGGCGCCTCCACCTCCCCCGGAACGCGGATGCTGCCGTACTTCTCACCCACCAGGGCCTGAGCGAGGGAGGGCCAACATCATCATCCTCATCATCTTCATCATCATCATCCTCATCATCATCCTTATCATCCTCATTATTAGCTGGTTGGATGTGTGTGACCGGACTGCAGTGGATTTTACATTGACAGCACTACATATTTCAAATTTGAGACGAAAAAAAAACTAAGACAGAGATAGAGAATGACAGGCTTTCACCTTTTTCCAACACACAAATGTATTTTGATGCAAGCAGACTTCACACGGACCTACAGCGAGAGAACACGCATCCACCCAGACTGAGAGACACAGGAAGCAGCCGTACGTGGGCTAAGAATCAGGCGGGGAAATCTTAACAGTCTGTTTTGGCCTCTCTACTTCAATCGCTGGTTATGTGCAGGCAGTGAGGCGCACACACACTGACAGGGACAGGTATTCATTTCTCCATCTCCCTGGCGGTGTGACGCTCATGCGGGGGCGGATCTATGGGCTTATCCACCACAGCCGGGTCTGAGGGGTGGACAGACACGCGCACAAACACAGATGCCGGAGACCCGATCACAGCTGCCCACACGCGTGTAACTCAGTGGACAGGGGACGGGGGGCGGGGGACGGGGACGGGGGGGTTGCAGACGTGCGTGCGCACACCCACACAGGCTGGGGTACATGCAGGGCCAAGGACTTTCTTTTCACTGATCTATTCACAAGTTTCTTTTGTGGAAAGTATTGTGGAGGAACTTGTACTACACAGCTCCCGGAGCAGGATAGAGTAGGTGGCCTCGGTCACACTGAGGAGAACAACAGAATTTACAGTAGCACTCAGAACTCGTCCTTGCAGCGTTGGAATAAAGAACC
>JAVQIZ010111359.1:0-16360 GCA_036023535.2 Galaxias brevipinnis
TGGCAGAGATTGTGATGACCAAAATGTGGCTGCATTCAGGCGGTTTTGCTATCTTGAATTTACGTGTGCATTGTACATTATGGGGGTTTTAGATTGATGTACAAAATATGTAAACTCAGGCGTTCTGTTTAGCGCGTTTGTTTGTTGTTAAAAGTGTAATTATCAGGAGTGCCTATAATGAACTATTCCGTGCCTTTAGCTTTGAAATTTAGCAGCCTTATATACCTCCCCAATGCACCGACTCACGGGCCGAAACTGATTTGCACAGGGGGCCCGTGGCGATTTTGTGCCCAGGGCCAGTTGTCATGATAATCCGTCCCTGTACTGAACATAAAGTAACGTACAGCCTATGGATGTAATTATTTTACTTATGTCGCCTACGCTGCGGGATTTCTAGATGAAGAATAAAATAGTTCACAAATGTTTCTGCAAGCAATGTTATTTGTCCACTGAGTTGATTTCAGAATTTACAGATCATACCAAAGTTCATTAAAATGCAGCCGACTTTTCGATTTTCTGCGGTGGCAGAGCTGAATTATCAGGCTACTTTGAGAGCAAAAATTGGTAAATCAGTCTAAAGCTACATACCTGAGTTGTCTGTAGAAATTGTCTGTATACAGAACCTGTAAGTTTTTCAATATTGTATTGAATCTAACAAAGCAGAGCTAAAGAAGAGAACGTTGTGCTTGAAATTACAGTAACTTACTGATTACAAGGTATCAATAATGATGAGTTGTACCTAGACATTTTACATTTTGTACAGTTCTTGAGTATGGCAGCCCAGTCCACAGACACTTCCAGCAGACAGACACGAGGCCAGGCACAATTTAAAACGAACCAACACACACACTGACACACACACACTGGCCACGGACAGGACAAACACTTCAACAAGACATGCAAACAGAACACAGGCATAGGACAGAGACAAACGTGGATTTACAGGAGAGGGGAAGGGGCTCATCAAACTGGGCTCTCAAGCTAGTGTGGCCCGGGACAGCTGTTATGGAGGTTAGAGATAATATGACTCGGAGATGTCAAAGGTAAGGAGAAGTGTACGTTAAGGATGTCATGCAAAGTGGGCACTGGCATTCCGAGATGCATGGGGGGAAAGTGGTCATGGGTGCGTGGGTGCTTCAGAAATGGAAAGATGAAGAGGAGATGGAAGAGGCTATCTCCGTTCTGGGAGAGGAGGATGAGGAGGAGGGAGCTCGGGAATATGTCCACAAAAAAGAAATAATAATGGTCTCAGGTTTGGTCCCCTGTGTGATAGAGTACCCCCAGACGGCGGGTCTGTGTGCACGTATACATCCCAGGGAAGCATCGAGCTATGCCCCAGGGGCTGGGAGAGAAGGATCGGCGCCATGGGTCTCGCCGAATCGCATAGTACCACTCACAGTCGAGGGAAGAGCACACCTCACAGGCACGCGCGCACTCACTACTCCCACGCTCTGTCCTGGCACGGCCAGCAGCCTTACCTTTCTCCAGTGGGCCAAAGTGTCGAGCGGCAGGCGAGGGAGGAGGGGAGGGGGGCAGGTTGGTGGCGTCTTCAACTAAACAGAGAACAAGAAGCAGGGTTTTATTTTGTGTGTGTGTGGGGTGGGGGGGGGGGGCATGATTGGAAGTGAGAAAGGTAAGTAAGTGTGCTGTACTGTAAGTGTACAGTAAGAAAATTTGTGAAATGTACTCTTGTTAATGTATGGGGTTTATACAAAATAAACGAATAAATTTTATGTCTGACGAGAAAGGTGAAAAGGACAACGTCAAAAGTTCCCCTCGGTTCTTTAGTGTGTGCGTGTTTGGACATGCGGGAGGGAACGCAGAAACCCACGGTGCCTGGGAGAGAGAGAGAGAAGTGTTTATCGGGCTTTTTCTCTGCTCGCTAGCCTCGCCCGCACCGCTAATCCTTTGAGCTCCTCTGACAGGCGCTCCCCACCGCTGAGACGTGAATACAATAATGGGGATCTTTCTGCGGACTAATTCTCCCCGTGGAGAGCCAACTTCATGAACTGCGGTGCATAAAGTAACTGATGCAGGCTGAGGGGAAGCAGCGTCGGTGGGGCTGCACGCTGGACGTGTTGACAGTGACACAAACAGCGGACAATAAGCCCGCTCGCTAACTGTCGTGTTCCCCGCCCCGGATGTGATCAGTGTCAACATGGGTATTGTTTGGCGAGGGCACGGGGGTTTCAGAAACCGCTCTGGTTTGAGCGAACGTTCTGAACGGCGTAACAAACCATCACGCTTTGGCCCAAAACGATCTCAATGGTATCGTTGCTTACCAAGGGTTTAGACTGTAATGTGAGTGGCATTTTCCTGTTTGTGTAATAGCTGTTAAATGATGCTGTTGGGGTGATTAACTACAGAGCCCGAAGTGCCGTGGCAGAGTAAAGTACCCTTTACACTGGTATGGTATGAGCGATCAGAAAGATACCTCACACACATACACACACAGTGACACATGCAACACAAGAAATCTCTTAGTTTCACGAAAAGAGCATAATTGTGCACCGAGTGGGAGGGTATCCAACCAAGGCATAAACCATACGTCAACACACAAACACAAGTGCTGCACGTGTTTGTGTTTGTCTTTCGTGCGTGCGTGTGTGTGTGTGTTTGTAAAGCGCTAAGTTTGAGTGTGTGGCGAGATAGAGCAAACAGGACAGCTGTCAGATTAGATGTGGCAGTCGGGCTGATGCTGCTGCTGCTGCTGCGGGGAGAAGATGCAGCCCGGAGCTGAGCACAGCGTGGCCAGACTCAGGACAGACGATATCCTCCGTGGGACCACAGTCCAAACTGTCTGACCAGCTGGTCTCTTGAAGCCTGAAGCGTACACTTCAATCGCACGCTCAGTTGTGACACACACTTCATAACGGCAAAAGGAGGTTTTGTACAAAGAGATGAAATGCAAGTTTTGGGGTGGTGTGCCCGTTGGTGTTTGTTTGTTTGTTTTTGGTGAGTGGGGTCTACCTGAGGGCAGCCTCTTGGCCGAATCCACTTCCTGTTCCCCCTTTAGAACTGCTACAGCCTCCGCTGTCACCTCCTGTACGATGCGCGCCGACACTTGCTCTGTGGGACACACAAAACATACACACACAAAGGCCTTTTAAGTGACACTGAGGAACCGTCCTAAATCCTGACCAAACAAGTGTGCTATTGAAATGGCCTCCCAAAACAATCCGGCCGTGTACTCTTTTCTCTCCTTCTTACAATAACAGAGGCCATTGTTAAAGTCGTGGGACACATGAAAAGGATTGTTGAAGAAGAAATTAAGCCATAAAAAATGGTGCCTTGGAGCTCTGGCGGACATTTGACTACAGACATCGCCATGGAAACACAGCTTCTCCAAGGCTGGAGCCAGCAGGAGCAGCGGCCAATTAAAGATGGCGGGCTGTAGCGAGTCAACAAGATACTCCTGGAAGAGCAATGCAGGATAATGTAGGCGGCTAAGTCAACATCTTTATCACACACTGATTGACGGCGAGTAGGGACTACCAAAGGCATTGAGATGGACCTTGTGGAGTCTGATTGAGAGCGTTGAAGTGCAGTGGATGTGCTTTGATTCAAAGAGGTGGGGTTATGATTACAAGCGTTGGGTAATGGATAATTCATAAGGATTTGTCGAACTAATCATCGTGATAGAATCATTCCTCGTAACAAATATTAGACCTATTATAATACGGTACAGTTAAATGAAGTATCACAGGAAACCATTCGATTGCAACCTTAAGGAAAGGTCACAATGAATAAAATAAAGTTTATTATTTATGGTGACAAACATAATAAAATATGATAAAGACTACCGATTAGCCATGCAATCATTCATGAAAGTAAATAAAGCATAAGGTCCTTGTAACTGACCACAAAAATTACATTATGAGATAAAGTTTGTTATTTTGGTGTGAAAACCCTTTCATCACATAGGTGCTACTTGCTAAAGTAGAAGGCCCAAACAAAGCATGGTGTTTACCTCTAATACCTCTAGAACAATAACTAAAGAACCTAACATGTAAAACAATGTAATACGTTTGTTGTGGAAACACACACTGAAATAATAATTTTCAACCTTTTAAAGAACGTTAGCCCCCCCCCCCCCTTCCTTCTCCGTCTCATTTGCATGGCAACGATGGGTTTCCGTGGGATCGGTTGGCAACCGCTTTTGTTTCAGTGCCGTGGATCGCTTTCAGGGCCATTATCCACCCACTACCCTCCCACACACACGTCCACACACACACACCCTCTCATACACACGCACACACACAGACACGCACACACACCCCCAATCACGCCGTTTCACTCTTTCCTGGAACACTTGCAGAACGATCGCCCACTCACGCCCAACCATATTTACTTACCATTCTACATTGAAAGGTGGATGAGAGAGTATTCATTAATGCCCGACCCAACTCTCACAACTGCCTGCCTCTTTTTGTTACTATAACCACCCCGAAGTCTCAAAGGTCGTGACAGGGGAAAGCAACATGTTGATTAGTATTCTAGCTGGACCTTCTGGAAAGCTCCAACACCAGAGATCAGGACCCCAAACATCTCTTTGATTTCATGACTGTAATTCTGAACAGTCTGTCATGGCTGCTGTTGACTGGGCCTGCTGACTCAACCAACAACAACAGATGGAGGGAGGGAGTGAGAGAGAGAGAGAGAGAGTGAGAGAGAAAGAGAGAGGGGCGGAGGAAAAGATGGATCCAGAAAGTTGAGAGGAAAAGGGGAATAAAGAGGAGACGACAAAGGGAAAGGTAGAGAAAGAGGCGGGTCGGGATCAAGAGAGAACGTGGAATAATGAAAGGATGAGAGAGAAAAATACAGAGGGGTTGGAGGAGAAGGAAAGGGGTGAACGGGAGAAAGACAGAGAGAGAGAGGGTTGGAAAGAGAAAGACAGAGAGAGAGAGAGGGTTGGAAAGAGAAAGACAGAGAGAGAGAGCGGGTTGGACAGAGACAGACAGAGAGAGAGGGTTGGAAAGAGAAAGACAGAGAGAGAGAGGGTTGGAAAGAGAGAAAGACAGAGACAAAGGGAGAGGGTGGACAGTGCCTCCTGCCTCTCTCTCCTTTGTCCTCAGGATGAAGAGCATCCAAACTTCCCCTCATGGAGAACGTGTCCCTCTGGCCCTGCAGCTTTGTTGTCCATCCCTCTGGAACACCCCCATGACACGCCTCTGTTTCGCTGGACCCCTCAGCTCGACTACTACGCTTGGAAGGACCCAAAGGTCGGAGAGTTAGGGGTGTGCGGATCGATTACTGTTACCTGTCGTTTAATCCGTCATGGCTCAATACATCTGAGTTTCAGACCTAACTGTACACCTATAGTCTTAAGCCTAGTCTTAATAAGCCTTTCTGCCTTAAATGGAGCACCCAAAGCACATCCCTGGAGCTCTTGAAGTCGCCACTCGTCCCATAGCACCAGTGACATGCCCTCCCAGTTCCCTCACTCCTGCTCCAGCCTCCTGGCAGCCCAGCTCCTCCACCATGTCCAAACTAAGCCTCCTGTCCACCACCAGAGTCCTTCCCACCAGTAACAGCCTAAAGCCTAGGAACCTTGTTCCCTCCTCCCCTTTCAGGCATGTCTGGTGACAACGTCACGAAGTCCTGATGAGCTGTCTGTCTTTGGGACTTTCCACACACACACACACACACACACACACACACACACACGCCTACACCTACAGATGTGCGCTGTCAATAACACACAGACGCACACACACGCGGTGACACAAAAGAAGCAGACACAAAGCGTAGGCATACAGACGCAGGGGACGCGCGCACACACACACACCCAGACACACACTCAGACCCGGGCACGTGCGGGCGCGCGCCGCAAACCAGATGCCGTCACCTCGGGAATCCCTGGTGCAGCATGCAGCGGGTCACTGGGTTCTCTGAGGCAGTGTGTTTCCTCCCAGCCACAGTCCCCCTGTCTAGTCGCGCTCCGTCTCCCCGTCTCCATCTCCCAACGCGGGGGTAATTATTCTAGCAAAACGACGGCCGTGCTGGGAGCTTTAGCGGAGCTCAGCCCCGACAGGTGTAGCAGTCAAACCACGGGCAGCGGCTTAGAACTAAGAGACAGACAACAGGTTTGAAGCGTGCCTTAAAAAAACAAAACACGCCAAGCCCCGTGTCGCGACGGGAGAGACACCGTCCATTCAAATTCCAAAATGTTGCTCCTCTGCCGCTCGCGTGTGCACGTTTGCACAAACACATATATACACACCCGCACACACACACACACACTGCAGCGCCGTATAAAAAAAAGAGACTTGCATTACCTGTGTGAGTGGAGCGTAGCCGGGCGAAGCAGGGCGTAGAGTGAGTCGCTCCCAGCCGGCAGACAGCTCTAGTGCTCTAAGCTAAAGACCTCAGACCTGAAGACAGCCTGATGTTACACCACGCAGGCACTGACTGGCACACACACACACAGGCTGGCACAGCAAGGCAGGAAGGGCAGGGAGGGGAAGAGAGGCAGGGTAAAGAAAGCGGGGGTACAGAGGTACAGAGAGAGAGAGAGAGAGACAAAAAGAGAGGAGGAGAGAGAGAGAGGCGCAGCCAATCCGCCGGTCGGTCGGTCGGCTTGACACCCGCCAGTGCCAGGAACTCCTCCGTGCGCGAGAAAGGGAGCGGTTGCCATAGCAACATGCCGGCGGGCCGGGTGGTCGGCTGCGTTTCCAGGCCCGGTCTAATTCGGAGCCCAGCGTGCCTTTGGTTGATTCCCCTACACCCCCTTCCCTCCCCACAGTGTCTGGGCCAGAGCTCACCCGCTGCATCCAGACAATGGACGTGGCCGCCATCTGACCAGGTCCACATGGCACAGGACAGACCAGACCTCTGTGTTGTCTGCCTATTCTATTCACCGAGACGAGCACAACCTCAATCCCAATCTTAAGAACTAGATTATAATAAACTGTATTATTGTGAGTCATGGGTCTGCCAATGGTTGTCTATTTATATGCTTGTATAATTTATAAAAGTACAGTATAGATATTTTTATTTTACATTTTACTTTTTTAATGAAATATGTTTTACCAAAGCCATTGATCATACATTTGTAAAAAATAAATAAATAAATAAAAATGACTTGGCTGTTCTGCAATTGCTATGCATAGGGCTCTTACTAAAAGTGATCAATCTCTCATTCTTTAAAAGGTTGTGGTTCAAACACCTTGACGCCATGCCCCCAGACTCATTGTTACAGACCAAGGACAACGGCACTATTCGATACAATACACCTAATACATGACTACAGCTAGTGCCGTAGCAGCTCTCTCTCGCTCTCTCGCTCTCTCTCTCGCTCTATACTTCCCTTTTTCCCTCTCTCTCCGGCTGGTTGGCTTTTTTAACTTCTTTCAAAAGAATGTCAAGGAGCTAATTTCCTGCTTCAATGGCTCTTGGGTATGTGGAGGGCTTTTCACAGTAAAATGGCGTCTGTTGAGGGCTCAGAAAGAGCCAGGATCGGCCCCCTGGCTGCCCTGCCTGCATGCCTTGTCACAGCCAAGCCTTCCTCAGTGTAGGGTTCATACAGAAACATATAGTGACCTATCGAAGGAGACCGGCAAACTAGCATTATCACAAATACAGACACACACAGCACACACAGTACAGCGACACATGCATACACATATATCGCAGGTTTGGAAAAAAATACAAAGAGATACTGAAAAAAACGCACACAAACACGCATTCACACAAACACACAAATGCGTAAGTGCACTCATTTGTACAAATGTTTGCAGAGGCTTTGAAAGAAAGATTGTTTTCCCCACACAGGGCTGTGGTAGACTAAGATAAGATAATAAGCAGCTGAAAGGATATGGGCCTATGCTCTAAGGTATAGCATAGACAACTAATTAGGACAGAAAATTTCATTAACAAGTCAATGTGCAAGTTAAAATTGTGCTGACAAAGGCTGAGCATTAATAAGCTGCTGGTGTTAAAACGACATCCGGTGTGTGTTCATTCATGAGCAAGAGAGAGCAAGAGCGAGAGGGAGGGAGCTATATAGAGAAAGAGAGAAAGTAGGAGCGAAAGAGAAAGGTGGTGAGTGCTATCGTGTTTTTCTTTGTGTGTGTGTGTGTTCATGTGCGTTTGTTTGTCTGTGCACACGTTAATTACCAGAACCCTCTCTAACCACTCACTCACAAATGCAACACAAACACACATTGGTAGAGCGGTTTCCTTAACTACCCAGAGACAATACAACCGAAAACAAAGCAGCTCGTATGTGCCTCATCAATGTTATTCATAGGGGCACTAAACAGAATCCCGTTCAGACACTGTGATGGAGGGACCTACTGACTCTCTGCTGAGTGTGTGCACAGTCCTCCACTTGTCCTCTGTTGTGTTCTAAGAGGTGATTGTTAATGGACTTTGAGGCACGTGGCAGAGGGCTGCCGCTGTTTGTTCAGAACCTGGATAGAATGGCTATAGAATGACTTGGTGTATCAACGGGTCTTTTGTGTGTGTGTCGTCTATTATTGTCAACAGTTCCAATAAAATGCTTAACACAGACCATAAACTAATTAACAAACTCATTTGGACAAAGGATTTCTTTTAAAGAAGCTTAAAATGTGTCTGTTCTAGTTAACCAATGTGGACTACTGCCCCGAAATATTCTGACTGCAAAACGTTTTCTTGTTATGGTGGATTTGTTGTCCAGTACATTTCATTTAAAATGGAAGGGGAACATGTGATTAAATGTCAGATTATTCACTTTATTTAACGTTTATTTTCATTTTATCATGTAAATCCTGTAAGGATTACAGCTCCATTGTTTACATAGCCACCACTCTATACCCACACACAGTACATACTGTATATACAAAACACTGTACATACTGTATATGCAAAACACTGTACATACTGTAATTACAAAACACTGTGCATACTGTATATACAAAACACTGTATATACAAAACACTGTGCATACTGTATATACAAAACACTATACATACTGTATATACAAAACATTGTACATACTGTATATACAAAACACTATACATACTGTAACACTGTGCATACTGTATATATAATCAGTACATTGAAACGTGAACGGTACCAATCTAACCCTTTGTGGAGGAATTCCCATCAAGGCTGTTTTCTACCGTTCCAACTGCCACCATTAACCAGAGAGGTCCAGAAGAAGTACCGACCCCGAAGCTTTGTTGAACCACGTAAGCCGCGCGGCAGCCGGCGGGCGTGCCCTGTGAGGACAGCCTAAATAGACCTGTCTGTCCCCACTCCACACAGGCAGAGAGGGCGTGAGGCTCCACAGCATCTCCGTGTCACCACTGAACAGAGGAGGGCCGACCGCCGGCGAACAAAAGGCTCGGCGAAGGAAATAGCTGGGGGGAGCGGCTGCTATGGCAACGGCGCGTGGTGCAGTGGGAGTGTGGTGACAGGGAAGGGAGACGGGGACGGGCGGTGGGGGGGGGTTCGGCCCTTTAATTACCGCGGTAATAATGGCGTGTGTGAAGACGACTGGAGGGCCTGGTGAATTGGTGGACGCACGCCTACACACGCACACACACACACACACACACACAGTGAGAGGGGCACGGCCCGATGGCTGATACACACATGCGCGTGAGACTGAACAGACATACTTAAAAACACAGACACACACACACACACTGTATACCTAATCTCACTCATCTCAATAACAAATACGCATGTATGAACATAAACAGTATATACACACACATTAAGAAAGCTGTTCACCTCCAGTATGTCTACAGCGCAGGAGTGTGGAAAACATTGCACTTTGGCCAGAATTGGTACCACAGTTTTATCCATCGAGCGTAGTAACGAGTTAACGCTGGTTTAGTAAGTTTAGCTGTAAGTATAGTGTACAAAATGACAAAAGGAAAATCTTTCGGATATTCATCTCAACGGCACCACAATAACTGACCCAGGTGGTCTTGTGGCATTTAAAGCCCAGCAGCGCCGAGCGACACATGTACCGTGCTGGGCTGTGCCATGCTGGGCTGTGCCGTGCTGGGCCGTGCCATGCTGGGCCGTGCCGTGCCACTCTTTGCTGCACTGGGCTTTCATACATACATACCATACAAACACACTGTGACACCACACACTGCAGAGGAGCATGGACCTTTATGTGACGTAAAGAGGCCATGTCAGTACCAGCATGGTACGTCTCATCCCCCCGGTGCGGTGGGCGGTACGGTGGTCTCACCTGCGGTCACGGCGTGGCCCCCGCTCAGGTCCCCGTTGAAGCCGTTCTCCCTGGCCGAGGGGTAGGGGCCTGGGGCCGCCCCGCCGGGCTGGCAGGGCCGGTAGGACGAGTAGCCGTTGGCCCCGTGGCCCGCGGGCGTGGAGGGCTCCTGCGCTCCCGACGGCTCCCAGCGGGGGGCGCCGTCCTCGGGCTGCCGGCCGTCTGCCATAGCGCGGACACAGGTGACGGGCGGCTCTCCTTATGGCTGGGAGGACAGGGAGAGAGAGAGAGAGAGAGAGAGAGAGAGAGAGAGAGAGAGAGAGTCTTGTTAACTGGAGAGTACAGATTATATTTGACAAATTCCTCCTATAACTTATTGATATAGTTTCAGGGCAAGTATAACATCATGGTGAAATTGCTTGAAAGAAAGTGATTTCATCAAAGCACTACAGAGGACAGGCCATTTCTATCCCCTTCCTCCAGACACAGTCTCCACAGAGCCACAGTTCTAATCAGATTGACTTTCAGGTTTGGGTGTGTGTTTGGGGGATGTAGTCCCTGGGTGTATGGAGGCTTGATAAGATCCAATCAACCCGTCAGTCAGGGAGCGTATATCAGGCGCCCACCAGTGAATCAAAATGACCACGAGGAGGAAATACAAAAAGGGGCTAGGTTGTTCAAATCCAGGGAGCAACAATAACCCAAAGAAATTAATATTGATACGGCCCAATCACGCAGAGAAGCTCATCTGACACAGCCCAATGCATTGAACATGGCCACACAGCAGTCAGTGCGTCTCCAAAACCCAACCCCACATCCCAGATGGAACCTCCGTGCTCCGGCAGTATTCCACCCTCTTTGTTCAGCTCTGTGAACGGCTTCTCGCGGGACGGACACAAAGAAAACCAATCGACGGAGAGCGGTTGAGTTGCACTGGTTGCCACGGTAACAGTACCGCAGGGGGGTCAAAGGGCAGCTTCACACCGGAGACCGTGGCTTAAGTCACAGGTGGGGGAGCTGGCCTGGCCTGTGTGTCGGAGGATACTGTGTGTCAGCCCCATGGCCGCTGTTTACCCAGCCATCATGGCAGCTGTCAATATTCCACTGCTGGGGGCCTGCCGGCCGCACTATTGTTCAGTCACCTATGAGCGCAGTGAGGTATTACCGCAGGGGCAGGACACCGCCATACACACACACACACACACACGCACACACACACGCACACACACACACCACACAGAGAGAAGAACTGACCGATCCCCGCCCTGTTCTGTAACCACTACACAGGAGACCAAAGATTCAATGTGGTCAAGATGCTGTTAGCCCTAACAGGGAAGCTGGAGGTCAGCCTGGCCCCTGCAACCCCCCCCCCCCCCGCCTGCTGACTGCCTTATTAACCCAGCAGCGTATTGGAAAAGATCCAACAAAAGGCCAGCGCTACGGTGGGTATCGATCCCGTGGCCGTCATCAGCAGGCCTGGGAGCAGCACAGGAGACAGCAGGGGCTCCACCGCCGTGCTCTGGGCAGACCTGGGGGAGGAGATAACAGAGGGCTGGGGCCGGGCACGCTGACTGAACTAATGAAAGGTACGCACTGAGAGAGGGAGGGAAACGGGGGGACACAGAGAGAGAGAGCGGGAGAGAGAGAGAGGGTGAGAGAGGGGGATGGACAGAGAGAGAGATTGAAAAGGAGAGGGGGTATAGACAAATGGAAAAACAGTGAGGGAGACAATAAGCTGAGAGATGGAGAGGGCAATATAAATGGAGGGAGAGCAAAAAAGAAAGAGGGAAGAAAGCGTCAATAGAAGAGTTCCTACAAATCGTTAACTCTTAGCTTTGGATTAGTGACTTCCTGGCCAATTTTAATTCTCACTTTTCACTGTTTCATGTGTACTGCACTGTGTATGTGTATCTGTGTCCATGCACTGTGTGTGTGTGTGTGTGTGTATGTGTGTGTATGTGTTCGTGCATAACGGAATGGGGACGGCAGGGCAATTTGTCACCTTCCCCTGCACTCTGGGGAGACTGGAGAGACTTAGGAGTAAAGGCTGTGGGGATGAGGTGGTCGATGGGCCGGCGATGGGCCTGATGGCCAACCAGCCACACCAGGCTGCTCCTCACCACGACACAACAGCCACACCAGGCTGCTCTTCACCCCGACACAACAGAGCCCGGCTCAGCCCCACGACCATCACAGCCCCCTACCCCAATCCCCTGCAACCGCCTCAACCCCCGTCTGAGTGGCGCGTCCAATAGAATGAGGTCAGATCTCTGGTACGACGCCTAATCCATTTCTCTGGCCACGTTGAAGGACGCCGATGGAGACGGTCACTCTCTAGACATCTGGACACCAGCCGTAAATCCCCCCCCTCCCGGGAGGGAACCAACAACCCCTCCTGAAAGCAACAACAAAATCTACCCACAGCCGTCCCCGCTGTAACTCAAGCTTCCATCGGAGCACTCCCGATATTGGACAGGCCGTAAAGCACGGAGGCGCCGTCTGAGGGTGTGTGAGTCTGCCTGCGTGTGTGTGGTGAAGGTCACTCTGAACACTGTCCCTGGCAGGCTCCCATCAACGCCCCCCCCCCCCTACGGTCTCAGACCACTGGCCGGGGTTGGAGGTGACTGCACGGGGGGCCAGACTCCGGATGTCCAGCTGGGAGGGGATCGGAACAGAGTGCTTGGTGACCATCTGAGGTGTGTGTCTTAGGTTGTGTGTGTGTGTGTGTGTGTGCGCATTGGATGCCTAAAAGCAGAGTTTAGCACTCCGAAAATGTGAGACTGAATTTGGTTTTCTCTTTCTGACACCCCTCACGTTCATGCACCATTCCAACAATGCTATTTATTTTCAAAAATGTTCAATAAAAAAAAACACGAAACACCATATTATCCTTAAAGAAGATATAAACAAATGAAGCATGAGATAGAGGAAGACTAGTGCAAGTTGGACGCAGCATCCAGAGGGCTCGGGCGACGGGCAGTGGGGGAATGGGAATGGGGAGGAGGGACAAAGTCGGCACGCCAGCCCAGAGCCAGAATGAAGGGCTCAGGTCACAATGCAGCACACACATACAGCGCTACATGCAGCAAATGTGTGAGCACGCACAAAACAAACACACACACATGTGCACAGACAAAAATGAGAAGATACATTGGGGCACATACGAGGACTCACGAAGAGAAAGTGCACACACACACACACACACACACACACTCCTTGTATATGGTTAAACCATGCAAACGCTATGCAGTCACGATACACAGCATAGCCATGACGCCCTCAACGATGGTGTGTTGAGCTTGGCGTGCTAGTCTATCGGCATGGCAACAGGGTTGTGCAATGTGTCTACCGAAGGCAGGTGGATGGCGTCAGCTGGTCCTAAAAGCTACGCCCATGGACCTCCCCAAATAATGACGCGCCCCTCCTCCATGACGCCTCACCCCAAACCACAAAGACTGAATTGGTTCTTCAGAGCGAGCCACTTCATATGTTTCAAGAGTCTCCCGTGAAGTTATGTTAGACCCAAGGAGAAACTTGAGCCTTACGTCGGGTTTTTTTGGGGGGGGGGGAGGGCTTTTCCGAGAGATGGCGAGATGGCATTCAGAGAGCTGGTCCTGCGGCTGTGTTAGTGTCTGTCGGGGTGGGTTAGCTCTCATCCCTGACAAACCTTTCGGTCCCACGTTTCTCACCGGCGTCACGCTGAAGGCTCCAGTGTACTTCCAGTGAAGATAACTTTTCCCGTTCGCTTGGTTCTCTTTCACTTGTTCGCCGAGGCTGTGATGGTATACTTGTTCGCTATTGATTTGAGTTTGTGGTAGCATACACCCCAATACAGCACGGGGAACCAAACGTTATGGATCGCCATCCAAAGCTTTCGTCAGCGCAGACTACCACCCACCATATACTTGGACCAATCACATAGGATGTTCGCCGCTGTTGACTTTTGTCGCGTTCGCCGAGCTATACAAAATGGGCTGCTCAGTCCCAGGCGACCAAACAACCAAAGCGACGTTGCTTTGCTGATTTTTCTTTGCCTACCCTCGGCGAAAGGGAACTATTTCGCTTTCAGTATACTGGAGTCTTTAGGCTCCAGCCGGAGTAGGTGGTGTAGGCTGCACATGCACCCAGCTTTTGAAAACCTGACCTTCTGACCTCCGACGTGTTCGAACTCCGCGATTAGACGACAACTTTTACGGAACTTCAACACCCTCCGCCCACGGGCGCAACATCCTCCAGGGATGGATCCCACCCGACGAGGAGCTTGAGGAGTATGGAGGAGGAACCTCCACAGGGAAGAACGCATCCTGACACCCCCCCACCCCCCCACCCCCCCTGGTCTTCTCCTCCCTTCTCTCCCACGGCATGGAGAAACTGGGTTGCAGGCGTGGTGGCTCCCCAGAGTGAGCCTGACATTGCTTCTATTAGAGAAGATGAGGGCTAAATCTGTCTCCAGCTGTCTCACCCAACAGGCAGAGAGGGAGAAAAGCGGAGGCAGAGGGAGGAGTGGCAATGGGACGAAGGAGAGAAAACGCAAGAGAAACGACACAGACGGACCAGAAGAGAGGAGAGAGACAGAGGAGTGATGAAGGAGGCCTTTGCAGACCGAGTACAGGTCAGCCCACCGGCCCTCCACCCACGAGATCCAGGAGGACCAGGAGCCAAGGTGACCGGCTAGCCCCGGCCCCCTGCCCCCGATCTGGGTCACCTGCCTCCTGCTCTACATCCCAGGCTCTCCGGGCATGGAGCTGGGGGCTGACGTGGGCGGGAGTCACACTCGTGTCTGAACTCAGCCAACGCTGACACGCCGCCCCGCTCAACGGCGGTTACCACGCGACAGGAGCCCGCCCTCCGGTCTCAGTGGAGCGACGCGGTTGGCAGAGGCGGCCACGTGACCAAAGTCAGAGAGCGCATGTCATTGGCGGAGAGGAGTACGGCGCAGCTGTGATTGGTCTAAGCAAGTAGTGAGCCCACCGCAGATTTGAACCAATAACTTTGATAGTAACTGCACACCGAGCCGCGAGCGAGACCAACACAAAAGGGACACGTCAACTCAAACTCGTCTCTGAAGATGCGTGCGCTCGTGTGTGTGTGCGTGTGCGAGAAGGAAACGAATGTGCCACATTGTTCTGTTCTTCTCTTGTCTTCCTCTCAGCCTCCCTCCTCCTCCTCCACCCCTCTTTATCCTCCCTCCCTCCCTCCCTCCCACGCCTCCCACCTCTCTCTCTCCTCCACTTATTCCTCGTAGCTGTGCTCTCCCTCCTACATGTATGTTTTCTCTCCGTCCTCTTCTTGGGTTGCCCCTTGTCGTTCACTCCTCTCCCTCCTTTTCCTCCTCTCCCTCCTTTTCGCTCCCACAAAACTCCTGCCTGTCTCAGTGTGTGCTTGTGTGCGCGTGTGTTTGTGTGTGCATGTGTGTGTGTGTGTATGTGTGTGTGTGTGTTTGTGTGTGTGAGTCATTCGACTGCTGCATTGCAGGGCTCTCAGCATGCAAGGGAACATAGGAAAAGGAGTTGAGAGCCTGTGTGTGTGTGTGTGTGTGTGTGTGTGTGTGTGTGTGTGTGTGTGTGTGTGTGTGTGTGTGTGTGTGTTCAGTCCAGGGGGAACAACAACAGGGCAATATGAATCTGTTGGTGTGGAAGTGTGTCTATGTCTGTGTATGTGTGTGTGTGTGTGTGTATGTGGATCTACGTATGTGGCTTTGTTTTTGTAGCGCTGTAGATTTGCTGAATGTTATATCTGTGTGTGTGTGTGTGTGATTGTTTACAGCCGTGTGTAGTACACCATTAGAACACCGTGTCACATGGAGACAGAGTAGGAAGCACAGGGAAGTCCTGGAGGAGCTCATTGCAAATGTGGGCCATGATGCTTCTGGAAATAAAGACACTGTTACGGCAAATCAAAACACAAGGAAAGGGGAACCGGTCGGCCAAAAGCCAAAACAAATGTAATTTGGATTTGCAGGTAGAAGTACATCACATCGCTTTGCTATTGCTTGTAATAGGACAATGTTTTGAAAGGACCTTGTGTCAAAGCTAACTAGCGATGTATGGCACGGTGACATCACCCACCCTGTCACACACACACACCACCAAAACAAACACAGCCTTAGCTTTGTCTTTGACTCACCGCCAGCCACCATTCCTCTGACCAGCAGTGGAGCAGGGTACAATCCCAGTACCCTAACCC
>JAVQIZ010111439.1:0-16159 GCA_036023535.2 Galaxias brevipinnis
AGTGATCTCACTTCCTCAAAACTCAGGGGGAAATCAAGCACCCAATTAAACAAAACATAGGCCAATGAATACAGTGGCTCTCTTAGCTAACAGCCAAAAGTCAATGAGCATGACAGGTACACTAGGTCAGTCTATTCTTTTCAACTTAAGAGTTGGTGTTAGTACAGACGAAGTGGGAGAGGGCTACAGAGATAGAGAGAAAGAGAGAAAGAGAGAGAGAGCAACTGAGAGAGAGTGGGTGGGTGAAAGAAATAAAAAAAAGATATACAATACAAAAAAAGGGCCAAGCTGAGGCAGATCTCAGGGTCCTATAAAGTCAGTCCCGCTAGGCTCCGTTCTGAAGACTCCCAATCTCTGTTTTTCCTTCTCCTGGAGAGAACACAGAGGCAGCCACGCCGTGACGCTTCTGACTGACAGCCAGATGGCAGTGGGCGGAGAGGTTCCTCCAGGGAGGAGGGGCTCGCTGCATGCCAGCTCAACTGGCACACGCACTATACCTTAAGGAGAGGTGTGGGGAGGAGGGGGGGGGGATACCTCAGTGAGAAGTCTCCCTGGTCTGGCAGCTCACCAAGACTCGGACACAGTAACAGAGGAATGCATCACAGATGCCAGTGAGCGAGCGATCGGCCATATCGTACGTAAAAAAAAGACAAGACAACACGAATAATAACACGACGGACTGTGTGTTGGGTATGGACACATACACAGATGTATCAACATACTGGCATCGCATCCACTAGCAGGCACAGGTTAACTGCACGCCCAAGCTGATGTCGGCCACAACAGAGTTCCATGCCTGGGTGGACAAACAAAAGAGGAAGTCGGGTTGTTGTTGTTGTTTTCGACTCAAACAACTCCCCCGCTGCTGTGATGACGCGGTTAAAAAAACAACAAAAAAAACTAAACAAAAAAAACTAAAACAGATATCACGTCGAGATATCTTTTTCTTCTCCGTCATCACGTTTCACGAGCACAGGGAAGGACAGGAAAAAGGAACGGACGCGGGACGACTTCGGGAGACCACAGAACACCGGATGCACGGGTTA
This sequence comes from Galaxias brevipinnis, assembly GCA_036023535.2. Lineage (NCBI taxonomy): Eukaryota > Metazoa > Chordata > Actinopteri > Galaxiiformes > Galaxiidae > Galaxias > Galaxias brevipinnis. The sequence goes on from JAVQIZ010111439.1 coordinate 1,047, forward strand.
CAACGTAACGGATACCTCTGGTGGTCATAGTCGGAGGAGTACCCGCCCTCTGAGAAGGTGCGGCCCATCCGCGTGGAGCGCAGTAACCTGACCGCCTCCTCTCGATTGATGGGGTACATACGGTGATTGCGGCTGGCGAAAAACAAAAGAGCTGATCAGGAAAAAAAGAAACCTTTGCCATGAAAGGCCAACAGACAGAGACCTTGCGTCAGAGGGAAAGTCATTTTGTATTGATCCCAAAGTATCACCCATTGCTTGTCGAACATGGTAGACCGTCTATGAGTTCAATTTATACATTTAAGTCATGTCCTTTAGATATACTAACTGTAAATGGGTTATACAAAGTGCAACACCTCTGCTGGACAACATTTCAAAAGCTCACGGGACATGAGTTCCTGCCTTGACTTGATGTTCCATAATATAGAAAAATACAATACCATCATGTTCTTCTAGGTATAATTTATATTTGAAAGGAGCTTGGTTAGTTACAGGATTCCAACTTGACAACAAAATTTAACATAGTAATGGAATATGTATGGCAATAGAATGTTTCTATGTGTATGATGATGAAGATAGTGATTTTGATATTGCATGGATGTGGTGTTTATATTCATAGATTCACTAACCCTTAACTTCTACTTGGAACAGTTTATAATCAATAGGCATATATTTGCCCTAATACAGAGCACACATATAACTTGTGTTTTAGATGACACTGAAATTGAGCTCAGAATTGTAACCTCTTTTCAATAGTGCAGTTTAGGTGACAGGCACTCTGTTTTATATATAGCTATACAAAGCATATTCAGTATATAGCTTCAATGTCAGTGCCATTAGATTATGCCCAGTTCTAAAGCTTTGGCAGAGCGCTTCCTACAGACAACAGGGTTTGGGAATTAGGGGATTGGTGGGTGGTCTGGGATTAGAGACTGGGAGGACGAAGGTGTGTGTGGGGTGGGGGGTTGGGTATTGGGCATCATGCAGGTTGAGGTCAGGGTCTACCTGGATTCCTTCTGATGCTCATCAACAGGCTGAGAATGTCTGGTTCGAGGTAGGGTGAGAAAATGGCTGCCACCACATGGAGTAGGGAGGAAAGAACAGAGAGATGGTTGGATGGGGCTGAGTGGGAGAGGACGGAGAGAAAAAGAGATAGACAGAGACTGATTGAGGAAAGGAAGAATGAAGGAGAGAGCAACGGTAGAGGAGGTCAGAGATTTGGCGGGGTGGCATTGGAAAAAGGGGAGAGGTGGGTGAGGAAGAGGAGTGATGTCTTCCTCAGCTGAATCAGCGAGAGATGAATGGGATGCTCCTAGAATCTGTTGTCACTTGATCGCCTCGTTATATCATATGCCAATAGCATGTCTGTTACATAACAACTTTCTGTCCAGGACAGGTACTCTTGGTCAAGATTATGCAGGTGTTACACAACATTTCCTTTAAGTGTTAATATATCAAAATACCGCATGTTGCATCCTGTTAAATGAGACTGGTTAATGCATAAACGTGCACACAATAAAGAAAACAGATTTAACAAATATCCACAGAGAATTGAGACAATACTGGAAAAAAACAGAGGAAGATTATAAAAAAACAATGTAAGGATTAGTAATATTTATAGGGACTCCAGGATCATTACAAATTCTATAACTTTTGTACCCTGTGAAATTCCCCACCGTTTTCCATAAATAACGGAGAGTGATTAGTGAAAGAGAATGAAATACCATCGAGTGAGCGGTGTCACGCACAATTTAGAAAAGTGCATTCCCTGTGTTGGCCGCTGATTTAGGCTGTGCCTCAGAAATATCAAATAAGGCTAATTGGACCAAGAGGAAGTGAGGGCACAGCCATGCCAAAGAAGTTCAAGCTTTTGACTGAGCTCTCGTCTGCTCTGCCAAGCTTCCTCAAACCTCCTCCTCCCTACAGTAGTGTTGCTATGGTAGGCCCTAGTCTGCCCTGCTCTGATCGGTCCTGGTCTGCTCTGTTCTGCTATGTTCTGCATTGCTCCACAATTCTATGCTATGCTATGCTATGCTATGCTATGCTATGCTATGCGTCTGCTCTATGTGGGTCTGTACTGGTTCGTTCTGAACGGGGCCGGTCATTTACACACTAAGGTCATGTATTAATGAGGAGGGAATATAAATAGGGTTGTAAATGAAATTGAAAGAGAGGTTGCCGTGCTCCGGTATGCAGGCCTGGTATCACCCTCACCCAGCATGCCTGGCTGGATGGACCCCCTCAGCTCCCTCCCCCACACATGATGAGGCTATAACATTAATCATCCTCATTAAGGGGGGGAAAAGGCATGTGCTCGGTTTATATGGTGACTATCATCAGCCTTAGAATCAGACCGTCACATCCTCGTCTTCGACTCTCAGTGGACTGGTGGAAGCAGAACAGGAGGAGAGTAGCACAGCAATGACACGCAGCACACTGGCAGAAACAACGGGTTCCAGGAGACGGGACAGGTCGCCATGCTGCGAGCACGTGTCGACGGATGGCCAGAGAAGCGGAATATACATGTTGTTGTTTTTTTAAAATGGCTGAGCGTTTAATGCAGAAAGGCACAGAACGTTCCTGTTGACTGGAACGTGAGCTGTTTGCGTGTTGTGCTGCATTGTACATGCAGGAGGTCACATGCCTCAGAGTCGAGGTGTCAAAGCAGAGTGTATGTGTCTGAGTGTGTATAATGCATGCTATATGCATGCATGCGTATGTGTTTGTGTGTGTGTGTGTGTGTGTGTGTGTAAGCCCGTCTGTGTGTACCTGTCAGGTGAGTAGTGGTCATCAGACACACTGCGGCGGTCCACTTGACTTGAGGAGCTGTACTGAGAAGGGCCCGGGTCATAGGCCGGGTCCAGACTTCTGCTGTATGACAGAAGTGGATGGGATCACCCCCCTAGTACAGTACACTCCACACAGCGCCCCCATAAGGACCGGGGGTGCCTGGACTCACATTTAAATGTGTATATGGTTGTTTTTATTATGTTTTTTTTTGTGCTCCTCATAAATGCTGTTGTAAAGGAGTATGCCATACACACTGGTACAAGGCAACCCCTGATATCAATCTGAATAAAAACACCCGCATTTAACTGTTTGATACTGTTCATACTGCTTCTTTTAAATCTGCAAAATGATTATAAGTGGAGAATTGTGGAATTGGTATGACATTTTTAGGACACCACTAACAAGAACGTGAACATAGAAAACAGGACCCGGACCTTTTAAAAGCACATATTAAAATAGACTTAGGTAATTGGCTAGTTGGACGCTCGGAGCCGGTTGGTCAGTTGGGAGCCGGGCTCTGAGAGGGCCAGTTAGTTACCTGGAAGGAGGAGGTACGCTAGGGGAGCGCGACCGCGCCCGGTCAATCTCTACCGAGCGAGAACAGTGGTTGGATGACATCACCTGCTCGGGCACGGACAGGGAGGAGCTCTGGAGGTCCCGGCCATTTTGTCGGTAGTCTGAGGAGAAAAATTGCAAAAGAGGAAAACGGACGACAAACAGAGGAAAAGGGAGAGGGGGACACATGAAAGGAAACACTTGGTCAGATGAGTCGAGGTTGATTATTACGACAATCAAACAGAGTTTGCACTCACATCGTTCTGTATCTTAATGCAGATTTATGAAAAGAGGAGTTTCGCTAACTTCTCTGAAGTGTTGTAACTGTAGTGCACAGACGAACGATTTTTCTATTTTCAAAATGCTGAGTCCACAGAAATGACTAGGTCTGAATGTTATGGATACCTCTTTTTTAGTTAACATTTTGTATTAAACATGAAAATAACTTTAAAACAAACAGAAACTCAATAATGAACTTTCTCTGCAAGACCGATTAGTTCATTGAACTTGAAAGAGTTCATTATCCGATAATCAAGCACAGCTAGCAAGCGTGGTTAAGGTCATGCTTAGAACTATTAAAGATGATTGATATTCAACAGAGTGTAGAGAATATTATATTAAGTTATCACTCATGGATAAAAAGTCAAGATTAGAAGGAAACACAGGCAGAAATATAATAATTTAGAAAAGCTAACTTTCACAGGTACTGCTTTGACAAATGTAAAAATACATACTGTAAGTTTCAAGAGTTTTTTTTCTCAATTCTAACACATTACCATCCGTGATGTTACTGTTTTGAACAGTAATCCCACAGGACAACACCTAACAAGGAGTTTAAACAACATTGAACACTGAGATTTGATTTTTTAAGGCCATCCAGCAGATCACTTGATAGTTGACTGAAACAATGCAGCGCGTTGTTATCGTATGAAACCCGTTCCACCTGGCATCCTTACAGGCTGACGATAAAGAAACACATGTTCAATCTACACAGTAGTTCTAGCTGAGCGGTCCGGCTCTCGGCTCGCGTGCAGATGCAAATTAAATCCATTCTTTTACTTGACAAGGCGCCTCGTGCTTGAGTGGAATCTGTCTTTTAAGCGAATATAAGGAGCAGGAGCTCTGCTCTCAATTAATAGGACTTAACAAGCTGTGAGGACTGCATCTGGGCAAAGGCTGACTGTGGAAAAGTACCCTGTCACATCAGGGAAAACTAACCGTCAAGAAATATAATAGAAAAGGTGGAGAAAAACAATTGAGGGTTTTAGCGGCAATGCATAGTTCTGGATCTGTTTCACTATACAGAATGTGTATTTTTGTTACAATAATAAGCAATGCTGTGTTTGAGGTTAGTCCAGCCACTGCACTTCCTGAAAACATGATTAAATATCAGGTTGCAACAGTATTATCTATCAAACAGCAACCTGGTTTTTTTTCCAATTCTAACAGTCTCAGCAGTTTGAAAAGGACACTGCAGGTTTATCTGTGAATCTAAGCTTGGCTTCATGTATGTATGTGTGTGTGTGTGTGTGTGTGTGTGTGTGTGTATGCATGCGCGTGTGTGTATGTGTGTGTGTGTGTGTGCGCGCTTCTGTTTGTACAGATGGGGGATTCAGAGGAAGCAGAAGTGAAGCAGTGAGAGAACGACGAGAACAACACAGAGGCTGGAGAAGGAGAGCGGGGAGGGGGAGGAGGGCTTTCCTCTAGCTGCATCACCCTGCACAGGTTTCCCCCTGTCTGTCTGTAGGGGAGTCTGCAACTCTCTCACTCTCTCTGTTTGAATATTCCCTCCTCCTACTCCCCCTCTTGCTACGTACACCCATTATTTTTCCCCCTCTCCCTCTCTCTCTCTCTCTGGCTGGCAACCCTCTCCCCTCTCGCCTCTGATCTGATGAGCAGCTACCGTGGGTGAGTGCAGGAGCAGGGAGCAGTGCAGAGAGGGACACTCACCGCTCCCTACCCCTGCTGCAGTGTCTAGCCTCCCTCCACGCAGGATGCTAGGCCACATGGGGAAGGGGCACTTACCAGCTGCTTGTTCATACAAAACCGCCCCATCACGTAAACGATGGTGTCTGTGAACTGTTTGATCGGTAGCATAATGAACTGTGTGTACGGTAATCAACGTGTGTTCTGTCAGTGTTTGTGTCAACGGGGGAGCGTGGCTTGTGCTGCGTTGACGGCGCGTTTTGCTTTCACCTGACACTACTCCAACGCCGTCCTCACAGTCATAGTCGGAGATCTCGCTGTCGCTAATCCTTTGGGATCCTACCAGAGAGAGAGAGAGAAGGGGGGGATGGGGGGGTTAATAACACTGGTTTACTTTGGATCAGCTGATCCAACCCTCACCTAATCTTTTTATTCGTATTAATGATTGCAATCCGTTAAGCACGCTGATAAACTGTAGAGGCAGGGCAGAAGGCACATCCATCCCGACTCTGCATCCTCGTGCCGTCCTAACGAACACAAATGCCGCTGTCACTATCGACCATCCACCAATAACCCGGGACGTCTTACAAACACTGTGGCACCTAAGTGACATTCACTACCCCCTCAATTTAAATGGCGAAACAACAGGACAAGTGATGTGCAGATCTTCAGATCCGTTGTCGTCCTTGAACACAGTCCCCCACCACCACCCCCCTCCCCGTGTCCCAGTGGCGCCCTCGTTCCCCAGCCTTTAAAGTGGGCTCCAACCCCCACCCCTACCCACCCCCCTTCTTCAGTCAACTTAAATCAACTGGACACTTGTGCTTTCTCACAAATGACAAGTGCTCCACTCTGGCAGCGGCTCCCCTCCACCTCTCATCTCGGAGGGCCAGAAACGGTTTTAGTGCTACTTTTTTCCCCCAGCTGTCAGCTCTTTCACCTCACACAAACACCCAGAAAATAGGCCACGGGAAGCAAGTGAGCTTGGAGTGCCTGGCAGAGGGAGTATACTTATTCAGTCCTCCGTCTAACACACACACACACACAAACACACACACACACACTCTCTCTCTATCTCTCTTTCTCCCCTGCTTTCTACTGCTAGGGCTGCAGTATATAATACGTGCTTTCATAAATTCCAATGGAGGTGTCATATGTAGCACCATTAATTATGCTTAAACATAGCACATTTATCTGTGTTCTGCCATGGGGATGTCAGCAGTGATGACTTATGACACCTTAGTTATCATATATACATAATAATCTGTATAATGTACATAATAATCTGTATACCATCCATGTTTATCAAATACGGTATAACAGCATATCAACAACCAAGACACACAACACAAGCAAAGGAAAAATGAGGTACAAAACCTGAGTGTAGCATTTTCAAAACGGGAGAAACTTGAAGGGAAAACGGGCAGGGGAAATGAAGCGCTGCATCACACTGGAGAAGCTGCGTGGTCAAACTATTCAGACTCCATGTTGTGTGACATGGTACACCTGTACTATATGTCAATCATGGAAAAGCAACCAGGATAGCCTGACCCTGTCCCAATCTTGAGGCGGAGATAGCATGGCGTGGCAGGGAGGAATTGAAGGGTAGCTCGGGAGATCAACAATCAACACTTCAGAAAGAGAAGGGGCACTCATCATCTCCACTCCATTACCCAAAACGGGGCACTTCTCCACTACTCAACAGCACGTCCAAAACAAACAGCACACAGTAGGGATTGTGCAAGTAGACACACTGACGCCCATCATCGCACTTTGAGATCTAGCGTTGAGTAGGGGACAAGTGCACTCTTCAGGTGAAATGGCTGAGGACAGGCACGCAGGGATGGAGTGTTCAGATGGACAGCAACACTCAGCATGGTGGATATGAAGGGGGGGCGTTTACCTGAGTTGTACGAATACGGGCCTTTGTCTGCCAAAAGGAGCATCGGTTTAAAGTGATGAGAAAGAGACTGCATTAACACCAGCTGTCAATCATTTTGGCTACGATTATTAAAGCCGGACTCAGCCAGAATAGTCCGGCGGAACGAGTCCGTTTTTATTTATCTTTTTTAAATCTTTGGGAGACTATTAATTTCCTTTGACTTAAAAACAAAAGCCTCTTTCTTCCTTTGTAAATCCAAAACAGAATTGACATGTTCACAGTTAGTCTAAACGCGTTTTGGCGGGTGGCCGGGCTGACGTACTCTGTAGGCGGCGGGTGGGGCTGTCGCCGCGGAGCGTCCGGCGCTGCGTGTTGGGGGAGGAGCGGGGCGGGGCCACGGAGGACACGTCGTGCGTCTGCAGCTTGTACCAGTGGGGCTCGTCGTCCAGCAGAGCCGTCTCCAGCTCGATCAGGATCTACGGGGGAGAAGAGGCCGTCACACATAAAAGTCTGTATGTCAAATGCACACGCACACACACACACACTCCCTTTTTCTGTTACAAAAACACTAATGCAGAGTCCGTCGACTGAAAAATGTACCTCGTTTAATCCTTCGGTCAGTCCCTCACACGCCACACCTGCTACCTCAAACACGTCTGTAATGCAGTTTGAATCTTACACGGGATCCCCAGATAAACCCCACAACTTCCTACCAAGGTGAACATTTCGGGGGTTTTTCTCATAATGAAAGACTGGGTTCAAATTATGTCAGTCCCTTCACAGTGCCCATGTTTGACATGGAATTGACCAGCCAAAGCCTTGTTATGGACTAGTGGCTTATCAAGGGCTTGGCCCCATTCACTGGGATTAGCTGTGATGTGCCAGAGTGAGCGTGTCTGAATCCCTCCTGGGTTTGTGAGAGGGTGGGTGGGTGGTGGGTGTGGTGTGGTGCAGTATTAGGGGGGCGCGCTGGTCCCTCTTACCTCCCCTAGGAACTCGCTCTCCTCTTCCCTCACCCGGGCCTGGTCCCAGAGCGTGATCTCCAGCATGCGCTCCCGAAACTCCCGCCGGTGAACCGGCGAGTACATAAAAGTCTGGTTCCATTTGGGCTCTAGCGATTTCTTTACCGTTTTTGTTCTCCTCTTGCTTTTGTCACTGGAGGAACAATAATTCAGACTGTTTTGATTTACAACCACGGTAGTACAACCAACCACGAGACAGGTCAACGACACGACACTGCACAACACAGCTACATGCATGGGAGCATGGTGAGAATGGGGTGACGTGAAGAGTCTTTTCAAACGGCTTGGTATCACTGTGTTCCACCCCTCTTAGCATTAGCATGCCTCTCTGAGAAGTGATTAAGGCGATACACTTAACCCAATGTGTCACAACATCGACATAGCTTAACGACAGATGAAATGCAATGACCAATAGTGACGTTGCCAACCAGCAACATAGTGTAACCTGATCAAATTCACACAAAGTCTCAAATTGCAGCGCTCTTTAAAAAACGGAGCAGATCTCCCTAACTGATACAGCAGAGCATGTACATTGAAGACGTGATTTGATGGATGGGGGTAGAACAAGGCAAACTAAGCAGATGACATGTTGCAACAACGGCGCCTCTCCTCTCCCCTTACCTCCTATCAGGGAGGAAGTAGATTTTGACGTAGGGATTCCTCGGCCTCCCGTCTTCCCTGGAGGGCAGGTCCTTGGCTCCCAGGATGGTGACGATGAGCTGATGGCCCACTTTGTCATACCAAAGTTTGACCTGCAGGGGCAGAGCAGAGCCGTGCGATGAGTTGGGGCCGCAGAGGGGAGGAGGGCAGGTGATTTACCTGAACATTGGAAGCTGGTCAGTGCACATGCTCAGCAGGGGAAGCCTACTAAGCGTACATGTTTGTTAAAAACATGGAGGTTGAGGTTATGAAGTATGTTCATACAGCCAAAAGAGCATTGCAAAGCTGACCGAGAGCAAAATTTTCTTGCGATACATTTTGAGTCTATTAGAGTGGGTGTGTTTGTCTTTATCATCTGACATCAGTGCTTCAAATACATACTAATTTTGTATTGAGTATTTTACAAGTATAACGTGGGTGTTTTCAGATCTTCATACAAATTGTATTATTTTAAAATAGTGAATAGCCTCCTCTAATGACTTGCTGAGGGAGTATTGTGTATGTATGCATCTACTTCTAGATGGATTTGCAGAAATAGAGCATGCCTTCAAAGACAGTGTTCACACTTGTTAAGGAGAAGTATGGACGCAATACAAGGGCACTTAGAAGAAGAAAACAAATCAACTGAACCCAACTATCTCTCATGAAAACGAATGAAACAAAAACAAAACTAAGCAATCACTTCTAAGCTCTTGTCCATACTTTTTCAATAAATGATCATGAAAAGGGTCTGTACGGTAAAGTTGTATATTTACACATGCAGCAAAGCAGGAAGCATTCAAAGCATACACAGTCACTCAATTGACCTGATATTGGCCCGTGAGGAGCCGGACAGGTGCATACGGTCAGACAAAATGTCTATCCTCAACATTTTAGGCAACCATTCAAAATTCTGATCGTACTGAATTGTTACTGTTGTAAATTTGTATTATTGAGTTAAGGTAAAATTGAGGGTTATTCTCAATCCTTTTGGTTGAACTACATAGAAAGAGACACCTTGAATTGAGACCACTTTACTACACTATTTGTCTGCAATGTACGCAAGAATGACAACATGCTTTTGCTAAGCAGAGCGTGGCGCTGCTCTGAGAGCATAACTAATGGACTGACCCAGAGGAGCTGTTCCAAGGGTATATACTTCTCACCTCTACACATACATAGTCCTATTCTTTCCTTTTCCTATTCTAGCCTACAACGTACACAGCTTATTACTGCAGAGTGTCAATCAATGAGTCTACACTGTACTTTAAAGTATAGATTTCTGCAGAAATGCAAGCCTATAAAAATACATACATAAAAAGCTGTTTCTGGTGCATGGAAATCGACTAATATGTCTGTGTACAATTCTAATTTGAATACCCTATATCTCTAAATAAAACAAGTACTCAAACATTCTACCCTTTTCCTAAAATAGTTATACATAGTTCAATGTAAGAAGGCTTAGAGACACGGGGGCCTGCAGGAAGTCCCATCCAGAGACACACCTTGCGGTTAACGTTAATAAGGTTCATTTCAGAGGTACAATTTACTCATGTAAAAATAAATCGATTTGATATGGAAATCTAATTTGTGCGTGAACACTCCCCTACTAGTTGTTATGATTTGTTATACACGGTACTGTCTTGTGCAGGTCTTGCATAGACAGAACCCAGGTCATTTAGCACACAAAAAAAACGTAAACTGAAACATATGAGACTTGCTACTAATTTGCAAACATCAGAAAGTTGCAATAGAATTGAGATTAGTTCTACATGCATTATGTTGAAGCCCCCAAGCAAAATGGCATGGTTGTGTTCAAACGAAAAGGATGAGCAATAACAACAATTACACTAATAATAATCATAAGAAACCAAATGACAAAATGCACTGCTCTGAGAGGGAAAGTAGTCTGAAAAGCTGCCATTTCCCTGTGAATGCATTTTTTTATTTTTTTATACCCAGAACGGAAACAGAGAAAGGCCAAACAGTACAGGCGCAAAGACCAAAAGAGAGAGAGTAGTCTGCCCTTTCAGACAGGGGCTATTACCTGCACCCTAGGGACAAAAGGCGCTGTTCTTCTACTAAGGCTTTGGCTCTGGGTAAGCAAAATTAAACATACAAGAAAATATACAATAAAACCAACAAAACTCCAAAACCCACAGCTTAACAAACAATCTAAGCACAACAATAACACAAATACATAGTTGGTGGGTGGGGGAGATTTCATCTGGAAAATATGAATGTTCCTTCGGCCACTTTAAAAAAAAATTTTTTATCTGCATCATAATGTTCGGTTATGTTCACTAATGTAAGGGAGGCCAATCTATAGTTTACCGAGTCACTTCATTCTCTTCTTTAGAGTGTCAATGCTACTCTGGATGCTGAGGAGAATTACTGATGAGTCATCCATTCTAATTATATTACCCCTTTCTTAATCTCTGCAAGTTCCTCACATTTCAACCCCGTTTGTGTCCGTCCAAACGCACCCCTCCCACAATTTAGACTTTCCATCCCCTCTAAAACAAACCACTCATTAATCCAAACTGCATGAATGTGCTTGACGCGACGTTTCAAAAGTGGTGGGATTCAAAAGGTTTCTGTTATTCAATATTTTCAAGGTCAGCTCATTTCCCAGAACTAGAGGCAGCAAAGTTTCTTTTGTGATAGCAGAGATAAGAGTGGTGCTGAATTGCGATTGGTCGAGCATGGCATATGTACAAAAATATGTATATGTACGTCAGAATCGTGAGTGTAGGCCTCGGGAGGGGGGAGGTCCTGAGCCGAGCCGAGCCGAGCTGCGCCATGCAGCGCCTTGCTGGGCTTTCCTGTGTGAGTTTCCCCTTCGATTAAATCTCCCCCCTCACCAAACAAAGCGACATCCAGAACAGTGGCACATCAAAACACTTTCCTTAACCTTCCCCATCCCCGCCTTTCCGTCTGTGAATAGCAGTTATATTTCACAGCTATGCTGTACGTGATTTGGTATTACAGTGTTAGTTACTGTGATAACCTGCGTCCGTTCTCTCCATCGTACGAAGGAAGACAAGAACAGACGGAGACCCATTTGATATTGGAATCTTTTTTAGCCCACAAAACACAACGCTGCTCCTCTAAAAACTAGGATGCCCCTTGTGTGACACCCTACCATCTTACCCCATTCTCCCTAGTGCTGAACCTTTGAGAGTCCATCTATCACATGTTTTAATGCTAACCTTTACTCACCTCCCCATGGAGTATGTTATACACCAGATCATGGAGCGCGCACAGAGAGTAACCCAATGTCCAGTCATCCAGTGGAGGGGCCCTGGGTGAGTGGAGAAAAGCCCACTGGACCTGCACCCGATTTAACTGGGATTTCACAGGTGCCAATTCACCACAGGATGAACTGGATGTGCCGACACTTTTCATTCACTCCGATCCTAAACCCGCTCACACTGTACTTTGGCTAGCCGGGTCGGATGCTCCGCAGGGCAGACCTTCCTGGACAGGATCTGTTGTGTTCCACCTGTTTTGGATAAGGCTACAGCCTCTTGCAGCTATTCTGATCTGTCAAAAACAAATCCCTCCCTTCACCTTACCTCGTTCATATTCAAATACCCATCCTGTTCATTCAAGCTAACTGTATAATTGGCAATGCCATCCTTTCTGAAACGTCCGGTGTGTGTCCTAGAGCTGTGTGGTGGGGATGGTGCCCGCGGGGTCCTTACTGAGAGCTGTCCTGACAGGTACTGGGGGGCGTCCCTCAGCATGCTGGGGCTCATGGGGGACGTGACGGAGATGGAAGGCCGGTCCATCTTCTGAGACTCAAAAGAACTTGAACCTTCAGGAAGTGGAAACAAACACAGACAGATACACAGTGAGAGACGGAGGCGTTTGTAGAGTTTGAGGTGGGGATGAAAGGCAAGGGAAAAAAGCGCGGAAGTGCAACGAAAAGTTTTGTTTTTGAAAAGGGAGGGTGAGAGAACAACTATACGGAGAGAGAGAGAGAGGTTGAGGCCAAAGTAGAATCATCTCTCTAATTTGATGGATGTAGCCTGATGAACTGTCTAACGAGGGCTCTCGAGTTATCTTTGAGAGAGATGTGGACTTACTTGATTCCAGTTGTGCATGTGTGCTGTCTGGTATCCTAGGAATGTCCCTGAAAGAAAAAACAAACCAGAGAGAGAGAGAATTTTAACCAAACAAGCAAACTAAAAGGACAAAAAAAAAAAAAGGGAAAAGGGGGGAATCAATTGGAGCTAAGTGTATGCGCCGTGTTTTAATTGACCTTAGCACCGCATTAGTCTTTGTTACCCCGACCAGCTGAAGCTGCCTTAGCAACAAAAACAGGCCACAAGTGGACGTTGACAAAGTCAAATCATTGCTGTTATCCCCTCCCATCTTCTCTTTCCATAACTATTGGCACCCTGTTGTTCGTGAGGGAGAGATGGTGGAGGCAGGCAGCGGCAGAGGCCCTTTACTGAGCCACACTGCTGTGGCTGCTTTGCTGTCTGCCTGCCCACCTGCCTTTCTGCCTGCTCACCAGCCTTTCTGCCTCCCCATCTGCATTTCTGCCTGCATGCCTGCCTATTACCTCTATGCCGTTATGCCTGCCTGCCTATAGCCTCTATGCTGTTATGCCTGCCAGCCTATAGCCTCCATGCCATTATACTCACCTGCTTACCTATTGGCTTCCTGCCAGCCTTCCTATTGCCTCTCTGTCTACCCGCCTGCCTATTGCCTCTGTCTTTCTGCCTGCCTGTCCACCTACCGTTCTACCTACCTGCATCTGAAGATCTTAGGTCACAAAATCACAAACACCCTTTAATGAATGAGATCAAATGGGGAGTCCTAATTGACAGTTTCCCACTTGAAATAGAACGACATATGGTTGCGCTGTGAATCTTAATTTGACTGTGCAAGAAGACAAGCAATGGCTTGTTTATTTAACGTCTGTGGCCCTGTCTTCTCCCACTGTGAGATGAGCTACGGCAGGCAGAGAGACTGGCAGGCAGACAGAAAAGCAATAGGCACGCAGGCTGCTTTCAAGTAGAAAGCTGTCAATTACATCTCCGTCTCATTCATTAAAGGGTGCTTGTGATTTTACATAAGACGTGTGATGGTTAGCACACTTCAAAGCGTACCAGAATGTGTTTAAAATCAGACCTGCTTTGTGTAGCACTAGGTGTGACTTTTCTAATACATTGGGGATGTTTGGTTCGTGGTTTCTAAGTCTTCCGTTGCTCTTTTACCACTGTGTTCAAGTGGTTACTGTTGCCATCCGATGGTGCTCACCCTATGGGCCGTGAGACCACCAGCTCCACCTGGGGCTCAGGCTTGGATTCTAGAATGATATTGTAAACTTCTTTAAACGTGGCTCCTTGTAAAAGTCTCCCGTTCCACTCCAGGACCTGGTCACCTGCAACGACCCACACCGCTGTCAGTCACACTGGCTGCACGGATACATCACAGTGTTCACACGCATGTCACACTGTACATAAATCACGTAAACTGAAGTGCCGCAAAAAACGTATAAAATCGACGAAGCAGTCAAAAGAAAATGTACACCATGTAAATGCAATCATGATCTGACGTAGATGGATGTCATTGAAGAGGTGGAACGTACCTGGCCGGAGGTGTCCGACAGTGTCCGCCAGACTTCCTTTCCTCACTTTGGTGATGTAAGCACAAAGTCTACCAGACTCTGTCATCTTGCCTCCCACCACCTAAGGAGACAGACCAGTGGAGGAATGTTAAACCCGTTTGGCCTGTGTCAGCCTGGTACTACACGTAAAGTCCCCTCCACTCTTTACGGCGCAATTGCTCTGTCTGGAGTTGCGTTTACAAGGACGGCGTCTCACTTCGACCTACAGATGTAGAACAGATTTGAGCGGTGACGTCACTGCGCTAAACCTCTGCCTGCAGTGCTTTTTACCCAATGAACAGAATGGTGGAGGTCAGAGCGAAAGGGACCCTCTTCTTTTCTGAAAGCCATCCAGGTTTGCGTGCTCTCCCCTGGGCCTATACTCTAGCACTGTCCCTGGTCCTGGAACAGTGGAGGCCCGCGGGCCACAGCCCACACTGTAAAGCCAAGCTCCGCTCAGCCTTCATAGGCATCATACTAACAAAATCCCTCTTAATGGCAGCTGAATGCCAACATACAAAGGAGCTTAGGGAAGTCTACTAAATGAAATGGCTTTATGTAACGAGAGACAGACAGAGAGCGAGAAAGATAGAGATAGAGAGAGAGACAGAGAGAGAGAGAGAGACAGAGAGACAGAGAGGGGGGGGAAAGAGATAAAGACAGAAAGAGATAAAGAAAG